>PVLD010029106.1:8207-18608 GCA_004027595.1 Dinomys branickii | reverse complement strand
ATAGCTAAAATGTGGAAGCAACCCAAGTGCCCATCCACAGAAGACTGGATTAAAAAATTGTGGCATTTTTATATAATGGAATATTATTCAGCTATAAAGAAAGACAGTTTTGGGGACTTTGTAGGCAAGTGGACAAAACTGGAGTCCATACTCATAAGTGAAATAAATCAGCGATACATGTGCAGGCAACGTATTATATGACTGGTGTAAGAACCCGAGGGTGGGAATATAAACTAAGAGTCATGAAGGAAATATGTTCAAAAACAAAGAACAGATGAGACGAAGGAAAGGAGAAAAGAAAAAGACAAAAATGTATGTATGTATATAGGAATATATATGAATATACATATATGCAGGAGGGCTAACATGGTTCTACTATTGTATTATGTCACTTAATGCTAAGCAATAATCGATGACAGGATATTAGATTAATCGTGTATATCTGTATGTGTTATCCTGAACACACACTTCGAAGATATCAATATGTAAAGCAGCAACAAGCGGTGTTTTGTTGTTGTTGTTGTTGTGGATGTTGTTGCTGTTGTTGTTGTATGCCTGTTTTGTTTCTTGTCTTTGGATTTTTGGTTTTTGTGTTTTTTTTCTGTTGTTGAGAGGATTAACTGTCTGACTAAATTTGCATATCTGTATATGGGTTCATACATTTACAATTCGAAGATATCAATGGATAAAGCAATAACCACTGTTGAGACCATATCACCTTGTCTATAGATTAGTTGTGATTGTACTATTTTTTATGATAATTGGTGTGTGTTTGTCAATATGTTTTTGTACTTTTATGTTTCTAAAATAATAAAAAAAAAGAAAAAAGAAAAAACACAGGGCATAACACACAATTATATATCTCAAATGTCTTAAATCATATAGATGTTATTTATGATAATGAGAAACTTGACTAGAATTTGATGGCAGAAATTATAACTGAATTTTCCTCAAATATGTACTAATTTAGTAGAGATCATCTGAATTTGAAACATGATAACTGTCAGTCTTACCTGGAATATATTCTACAAACAAATGCAACTTCAAAGAAATATTCAATTGATTTGAGAAGTCATATTTTAGTAATACTATCAGGATGGTTTTCTGTTCCGTGAATTTTTCAATTCTGTTGAGGTGTGATTTCCCAGAAAAGAATCATGTGTACACAAGGCATAGAACTTGTTTTCATATATGAATGCAATATCAAATCATCACCACAGTTAGGCTCATTAATGCATTCATCCCTTTGAAAAATCAACATTTTAATTCTTCATTTTATTTTTGTGGTTAAAATATTCAATCACTTTAGCATATTTCAAGTATGGAATATGGTTCTTCTGGCAAATATCAGGTATACAATATAAGTGTCTTTTCTGTAGCTTCCATACTATACACTAGAGTGAAAAAATCATTTGTTTTCTGTCTGTAAACCATTCAGCCTTTGCCAGTAACATAGCAGCACAATTTGTCATAGCTAAATCTTGAAAACAACCCAAACGCCCATCAACCAAGGAATGGATAACAAAGATGTGATAATTTTATACAATGGAGTACTACACAATTATAAAGAAAGATAAAGCTGAGGCTTTTATGGCTAAATGGATGCAATTTGAGATCCTACTCATGAGTGAAATAAGTCAAACACACATGTGTAGACATTGTATTATCTCCCTAGTGTAAAAAGTTGAGAGTGTAGGTACAATCCAAAATGTACAATAGATATTGTGAAAGGGAAAGAAATTGCTCAAAATAAAAGAACGATAGGGATTTTGGAAAGGAGAAAAGAAGGAAGGGAGAAATATACATATATACTTAAGATAGCTGAGATAATTGTACTACTAATTTCTATTAGTTCATTCAGGAAATGGTTAGTGCTAATATTATGTGATCAATTTTGCATGCTTATATCTGGTAATCTGAACAACTACTTTGAATATACCAATATGCAACATAATAAGCAATGTTAACTTCCTGTCATCTGTTTGCTTTTATTGTTTTTTTATTCTCTTTAAAATAAAAATGCAATTTTGTGCATTTTGCTTTGCGTCACAGTTGAGATCTATGGAAAAGGATGGAATCGTGAACTGGATTCAGACACATGCAAACTGTAGAGTGCATAAAAGTACAATTTCAAAAGAGTGGAAAAAATTGTGCCCTATAAAAGGTCCTTTTAGAAAAAATGTGAAATGCAATCCATAACTACACTCCTCATATCAAAACAAATTCCAGATGGATCAAAAATTTATACATAAAATATTAAATGAAAAAATTCTAAAAAATTATATACTGAAAAATTATGGAAAAATGATTTCATAACAAGAAAATGAGGCAAATCCTTTCAAGCATATTAAAAACATAGAAAATATGAATAGATTTGACAAAGGAAATGCAGAAATATTGATTATAGTCAAATTATTTCACATGATAAAAACATGAAAAATAAATCATGTGCTAGGAAATAATTTTTTATTCATCCTCTTCCAAAGTCCCTGCAGATCCAGGTAAGCATTCTGCCAGTACACTGCTAGCTCTAATCTGCCATGATCAAGTTCTGGCAGATCGTCTTCTGATGAAAATATTACACCCAACAAATTGCCCCAATGTGAGGAGCTCATAGCATTTCCCTGAAGGAACATAAGGAACTTTAAATTGTTTTTCTACACATCTCCTACATTCATTTAGTTTCTTCTTTTATATTTATCTCTTTATGATTAATATTAAAAATGGAATATCTTTCCCGTTCAACCATAATACGATAAGTAATATAATTATATATTTATTTTTTATATATAATTATATATTTAATACTACAACTGCAAAAATATGTAGTGCAATTTGAATATATCAATATTTTCTGAGCTTATGAAGGAAAGAACAAACTACATTTTATCTTATTTTCTTATTCTAATATCCATCATGGTAACTTTTAATTCTGAAAAGAAATAACTTCACATAATAAACACAAAGAAATATTTCATAAAGTAAAATAATTACAATATTAATTATAGTACACAAATCTATAACTCAACAGCACCATTTTATACTAAAATTATATATTTTTCTTAAAAATTCTAATAGTCTTTAAGTGTATGTTGAGTGATGGAGGAATTCACATAATGAATGTTTTCCATCTGCACAGTTATTGAATCTAAGGAAAAATTGAAAAAGCTTCCCCTAATTTCCCTTGAGGAACCAATACTTCATGGAACATAAATGATACTTTTGTCTTTACATGTTTATTTCCTAGTCCAGAGCTTCTTCATGGCACTTTTCATCCTGCATTTCTCAGAGTATAGATGAGGGGGTTCAACATGGGGGTGATAATGATGTAAAACACAGTCAAGGATTTATCAATGGGCAAGATGGAGGGAGGTCTCACATACACGAAAATGCAAGAAACAAAGAAGAGGACGACCACCGGGACGTGGGAGCCACAGGTGGATAAGGCCTTGCGCCTCCCTTCCTGACTCAGGTTCTTCAGGAAACACAGCATGATCCCGTAGGAGATCAGCAAGAGTGAGAAGATGACCACACAGATGACACCATCGTTGGCCACCACTGTGAGACCAATATAGTAGGTTTCAGCGCAGGCAGGGTGTAATAAGAGGTACATGTCACAGATGAAGTGGTTGATGACACTGGGGCCACAGAAGGGAAGGTTGTAAACACAAAGAATGTGAGCCACAGCATGCACAAAACCCCCAACGCAGGCCAGCACCCACAACTGGACACAGAACTGTTGGTTTATGATGGTCAAATAACGCAGGGGTTTGCAGATGGCCAAGTAGCGGTCATAGGCCATAGCAACAAGGAGCAGAATCTCAGCACCACCAAATGAGTGATGTACAAAAAGCTGGGTCATACAATCTTTAAAGGAAATGGTTTTATTCACATGGAGTAAGATTTGTATTTGGAGTAACTGTGTTAGAGTAAATGGCATCCATAAATGATAAATTGCCAAGAAAGAAGAACACTGGGGCATCCAAGGCTGGGCTGAGCACCTCAGTCATGACGATGAGCAGGTTGCCTGCCATTGTCACCATGTAGATCAGCAAGAACACAGCAAATAGTGATTTCTGACCCTGGAGGCTCTGACTGAGCCCCAAGAGCACAAATTCAGTCACATTGTTCCTCTGTTCAATCCATCCTTCTGTGTGTCCTTGTGTCTCTACTCAGAACAAAATTACCTGTAAGTATATTTAATACTAGTTAATTCATGATACTTTAGGATAATTTGTTTATTCATCCCATAAGTAAGCATTATGGTTTATGATATTGAAGAACTTTTAAAAATTATAACAATAAAATGTTTATTGAATTGTGGTGCCCAATCTTAGCAATCATACAGAAGGACAGCATCAGGACAAGTAATTAGGGACGTGTAGGAAAAACACTGATTATGAAAAGTAAGTGAGTTTGCCACAGAAAGCTTTCCATCTGCAAGTTAAGGACAGTGTATATATTTACCATACCATGAACAAACATAAGCGCCATTAAAGATTTGAAGTAAAGGGGTGATAACATTTACTTTATATTCATTTCAAGCTAATAATAAAGAGAAATTACTTTTTACACTCTCAAGATAGGAGAATGTTTTCAACTAGTAATAGAAATTTCATTTATCAGAGTGTGGAAAATGATACCATAAAATAAACAGACAAATTAGGCTAGAGAAGAAATTTAAAATTTACCTGACACAGTTACTGTATAAAATAGACACACAGATTTAAAAAATTAATAAATAAAAGACAAGCCAGTAGCAAAATGGAAAAATTATATAACCAGCAGCTAAAGGAAAACAACACCCACATAATTAATAAACATGCTAGAATGCTGATATTCACCGTAAATAACAAAAAGAAAAAGAAAAGATAGGTATCACTTCATGTATGTGTGGCAGACATTAAAAGTAACAAAAACTTCAAAGTTACTAGCAAAAATGACAAGAGCATATTCTTACAGGATGAATTTTATAACTTATGGGACATAATTTACCATGTCTATTGTAAATAAAATTACATACAGCTTTCATCACAGTTTCACTTTTGGAAATCTATTGCTTAGTTATTAAAGCCCTAATACATAAAGACATATGAACAGCAGGTTTATGGCATATTTGTAATGTTATTAAACAAAACTATAAACATAAATGTTAGGTGAATTTTTATAAATAAATTGTTAAGTAGGGCACAAAATCTCTCAGATAGAAAACACACATTTGAGTTGTGCCGGTACTCAGAGAATTTCCACATTGCTGTTGAAGAAGGAAGAAATGGGAAACTACATATAATATGATACTGTGAAAGAAAAAGAATCACCCTGCATTTATCCACTTATGAATCTGTGCATGGGGGCCTGTGAGCACAGTGGACACGGACATGCACATCTTCTGTTGTGATCATGGTGGTTATTTGCGGTATTGAGGTACTGAGGCTGGAGAGCCAGGGGTTGTGTTTAAAGATTAAAATGACAAGGTGGAAGAATCCAAACTGTAAAGAAGCGGACAGGAGAGGAGAGGGGAGAGAAGGGAAAATGAGAGGAGAGGAAAGAAAAGGGAAGGGAAGGCAAGGCAAGGCAAGGCAAGGGAGGAGAGTGAGAGGAGGACAAAGGAAAGAAGGTGGGAAGACGGGAAAGGAAAGGAAGGGAAGGGAAAGGAAGAAAAGGGAAGGCAAGAAGAGAGGAGAGGAGAGGATGGAAGAAGGACAGAGGAGAGAAGAGAAGTGGAGTGAAAAGAAGAAGGCGGGGGCTGGGGATATAGCTCAGTGGAATAAGCGCTTGCCTAGCAAGCGCAGGGTCCTGAGTTCGATCCCCAGTACCGCAAAAAAAAAAAAATCAAAAAAAAAAAAAAAAAAAAAAAAAAAAAAAAAAAAGAAGAAGGCGGAGACAGCATAAAGAGCAGTGACGGACAGAGAGACGGCAGGCAGGCAGGAAGGGAAATTTCCTACAGGGGAAAATCTATACAATAAGCAGGATCAAAATTTACTATTAAGATAACCCTAGTAATAACAGCTACTCTCTAAGTGTCTGTGAGTGCTTACTCTAATATTACTTCATGAATTCTGCCCTGCTTCCCATTCACAAATATGACTATTGGTCTTCCTAACTAGGGGCCCCGGTTCTGCTCATGAAGTAAACTTTATCTTCTTTACGACTCTTCAGAACAGTGCTCCTCTAATTTCCCTTCCATTTTGTACCTTATCAACTTTCTTACGCTGCACCATTCTGTCCACATATTTATACAGTACTTCTCAGCATTTGTGCTGTAAATGTCAGTGTTAAAACAACCTCAAGCACCCCACCTTCAAGTCTCTGCTCATCTTATAAAGTGTCCTTCCATTTACTAAGTACAGTGGCCAAAATGAGTCTTCCTCTTACTTACCCACGATTGCATTTTATTAAAATAAATGCTTACTTACTCACATATGAGACCGTACTCTGTAAAGTCACTCACTCATTCAGTTTCTGCAGATGCCACATCATCATAGCATTTTCAACATTCTAAACAATGCTTAGACATTAACTGCATGGATTCCATTGGGAGATTAACAAACACCTTCATACTGAAAGCCTTCCAAATAGTTAAACTTGAAACTAGTTCGTGAGAAGACTCATGTTAAAGCAGGTAAATTTCTTTTGGATTTTTATAATATAAAAGTACCCAAGAAAAGCATTAAAGTTTGGAACCAGTGTCCAAATATTCTAGCAATTACAAAGAACCCTGATATAATTATCAGAATCCCAGAGAACTTTAAAAAAGATTATGAGTTCTTCTATCACCCAAGTAATGTACTTTCATAATGTAAAGCCTAGTTCAGAATCTTACGAAGAAATACTCCTGCTTTACCTGCCTAAGGGGCAGTCATCGCCTCCAAGTTGTAGAATTTGGTGCGCTCTCCTTGGTCCTGAATGGTCGCAGCTTCAGGCACCCATAGAATCCCTGGGAATACAGAAAGCAGAATCACGCATGCACAACCCCTGCACCTTGAGTTGTTTCCACTGACCTATTGTTTTCCATGTTTGCAGAAAGGCTGGTTTATCGATCTTTCAGAAAAAGTTACATTTTAAAGTTTTTGCAATTTTAGAATGAATATTAAGAACGTAGTGTAACCTGAAGAAATCTGAATCTTCATTACAAAAAAGCATTGCAAAATCTTCATTGCTGACAAAATCTGCACTAACAATCAAATGTTTAAAAATTTAAAATATTTACTTTAAAACCCTTAAATTTCATGAAAGAAAGTACATGCATTTTAAAGATACCTCTTGGCAATTTGTGTTTTATTCACTGAAAGTGAAATACTAAAATAGACTTTAAAATACTTGGACTCTCAGTCCAGTGTACTGGCCTGGGTACAATGCATGCTTGAATTTAATGTTCACTGAAGGATGGTGAAGTATTTAATCCTTTTTCAACCACGTTTTGTGTCTACCATTGCAATTCCTAAGAAAACAGTCACGTGAATACCAGTGTGGACAGGCTCTCTGAGGCAAGGGCAAAAGTCTGTGGACACTGTATCTGTATCGGAATCATATGATGCTTTGTTGAAGCGTTCAGTCACTGCATTGCAAAGGACAACTTTCCTTAATTGAACTCTTTGGGATCCTAGTCATAATGCTGAGGGTAGGCGCCACCTCCAGAGATGCCAGCGGGATAATGACTGTGTAGAGCGAGATCTACCGTGACACACCCCCTGGAGGCAGTATCATAATTAAACAACTTGAGGTCAAATCACAAAGAAGGAAAAAGCCAGTCTGAGCACAAGTGAAATATGTACAACTTTCTTACTAAAATCTTAACCTAAGGATGCCAGGCAGGGTGGTGCATGCCTGGAAGCCCAACACGGGAGGTAGAGGCAGGAAGACCATCATGAGTTCAAGATCAACTTGGACTCTGCAGTGAGATCCTGGTTTGAGAAAATAGAAAATAAATTAAAATAAAATAGTAAAATACTGACCTTTGAATATAAAGGTATAAGAGGCTCAAATAATCAAAATATGTTATATGCATGTATGAAAATGCCTAAAAATGAATCCACATATTTTATAAAATTAATAACATTAAAATTATGCATAAGATCATGCTCAACAATATAGATGAATTTTGTGACCAAATAATTTGATCTATGCATTTTCAAATGATATCTGAACTCACAACCAGAAATGAGAAAATTGATTTCAAAAGAAGTCACTGAAAATTTAAATGAAATGTGGAGAAAGCCTGGTTTGCCTGTAAAAAAAAAAAATAGCAGATTTTTATACCATATACTTTCAAATGGGCCAATATTTAGAATAAATACTCAAGCAGGAAAAGGGAAAGAGAAAATACTCATGAGTTTATTCTATATAACTATAAATATTCATGTAATATTCACCAAAATATACAGTACATGGGGCCGTAATGTACACTTCCATACACCTCAAATGAAGTCAGTTATAGGGAATGCATATCCAGTAATAAAGGGTTAAATTGGAAATTGATAGCCAAAGTATTGCTAAAGTTTTCTAATTATGTACAAATTAGGCTGCCAGTGTGAATTTCAAATACAATCAAACTGTCAGTCCTCCCTAGAATATATTCTACAAGCAAAACTAACTGCAATGTTAAATTTCATTGAAAACTAGTCATATTTGTAATAACATTAACTAATAAAACTGTTCTTCCTTTATTTTTTCTTTAGCTTTTTTAGTATGTAATTTAAAAATAGGAATCATATGTACCTAAGAGTAAAACTTGATGTTGTCATATGTATTTATATGACCACAATTAAAATAATTAAGAAATTCATCAATTTAAATAATGACTATGATCCTTATTTGTTATTTTAAGGTTAGAACATTTAAATTTTATCCTTTAATTAAATTTCAAGTGCCAAATATAGTCATTTTGGTAATCTCCATACTGTCTTTTAACTGTGCCAATCTAGAATTCCAACATCACTGTACAATGTTCTTTTTCTCAACATTCCCACTTAATCTGTCGAATTTGTCTTTTGAAAATAGTAACACTAATAGATGTGAGGACATATTTCTGTGTGCTTTGATTGGGATTTTCCCTGACAATTACTGACACTGAGTACCTGCTCACATGGCTCTTGGCCACTTGTATGTTTTTTTTTAATTCCAGTTAACATACTTTTCTTATTTCTCCTTTTTTTCTTACTTATTTTTCTTTGCTATTTAGTTGCTGACATTTTCACATTCACACTGTGTGAAACATGGAATATAAAAGGTACAAAGAAGTAGAAAAGTTTATTGCAACAAAAATCTATATTAAAAAGGAACTCACATAAATAACCAAAATTTATACCATAACTTAGGGAGCAAATCAGCTCTCAGCAGAAAGCCAGAAACAATAAAGAACATTACAGTGAGAAATCAAGTAGCTACTACCAAACCAACAGCAAAAAACCAATAAAACAAAATGTTTTTTAAAGGGCAAACAAAATTGATGAACACTAGACTAATTTGGAATAAAAGAAGAAAATTCAAAGAGTGAACTTAGAAAAGAAAGACCATGCATTACAGTAGATGCCTTCAAAAAGATAAACATTATAAGGGATTATCCAAAACATGCATATTGCTATAAACTGGCATATATATAAACATCTAAGAAATGGGTATGGGACTAGAAGCATAAAATCTAATGAACTTTAAGACAGATAAAGTAGACAGTTTAATCAATAAAACATAAAGGTTAAGTCAGTAGGCAAAAGCCTCAGAGACAAATGTTAAGGAGCAGATGTGCTATAGCACAATGTGCCCTAATATGCGAGAGCTACACAGATACAGTGGAAGGGAAACACACGAGGAGATCCACAGACTCAAAGGAATTTGAAACAATCCTCCGGTTTTCTTTTAGAAATTGACAAGCTCATTCAATGATTTTTTTGAAAAGACAAAATAACTAAAATATTCACAGCAATTTTGTTTTTTTAATAAAAGTACAAAAACATATTAACAAACAGACACCAATTAGCATAAAAAATAGTACAATCACAACTAATCTATAGACAAGGTGACATGGTCTCAACAGTGGTTAATGTTTTATCCATTGATATCTTCGAAGTGTAAATACATGAACCCATATACAGACATGCAAAATTAGTCAGACAATTAATCCTCTCAACAACAGAAAAAACACAAAAACCAAAAATCCAAAGACAAAAAACAAAACAGGCCAACAACAACAATAACAACAACAAAAAAAAACCCACCAATAGTTGCTGCTTTGCATATTGATATCTTCGAAGTGTGTGTTCAGGATAACACATACAGACATACAAGATTGATCAAATAACCCGTCATCGATTATTCCTTAGCATTAAGTGATATAATACAATAGTAGAACCATGTTAGCCCTCCTGCATATATGTATATTCATATATACATACATACATTTTT
>PVLD010029105.1:0-18500 GCA_004027595.1 Dinomys branickii | reverse complement strand
CTTTCCCACGTCTCGCCCCGGCAGCCTGGTCCGCCCTACCACATCTCCCCCGGCATCTCAGAGAAATACGCCCAGTTTAAACTTCCCAGCCGAGGTTCCGGCATTCACGCTCACCAAGTCTGTCTCGAGCTGGTGGTGTTTATTAAGGAGGTTCGCTCCCTTGCTGCTCACCCGGTCGCCATCTTCCCCGGATCCCCGACAGACATATTATTAATGCTAAGGGGATCTGGGATGAAATGTCCCACTGAATGCCCTCTACAGTAGAATTATTCTTCTAAACGTACATATTTCCTAAAATACCTTAACATAAAATATACTGTATTTTTCTCTTATGGTTTCATTATTTGTACGGTAATTCAGTAAAACTGCAGATAGTTTAGAAATATATGGGATAAAAAGGCTGCAGAGAGATTCAGAGGTTATGGTGACTTAGTTACAACTTTGGTCATATAGTTTTAATCATGCAAATGACAATTTATGACATATCTGCTACCAGGAATTTAGGAACTAAAAATAACTTTTCATTACCATTTTTACCGCCACTTTGGAAAACACATCATGAGCTCAGAAGAGCCAGCCAGCCACACTTAGTGCACATCACAGCACAAAGAGCCCATAGCGAGGGGACAATACATCCCAAGTCTGTCCTGCAGAAGTTTATAATCTTACTACGAGCTGAGACCCCAAGAGAACCGGGAATGTGATTGCCTCCCCAAACAAGCTCTGTTAGTATTTAAAAGAACCAAATATCTACGTACCTGTTGTTAAGAGGGAGAGCAGACTATGCAACCATGTTTACAGAAACAGAAATAATACGTATAGGGAATTCCATATTAATGGTCATATTTGTCATAGTTAAATTTTCAATACTGTTTGCTCTCTCTCTCTCTGTCTCTCTGTCTCTGTCTGTCTCTCTGTCTCTCTGTTTCTCTCTCTCTCTCTCTCTCTCTCTCTCTCTCTCTCTCTCTCTCTCCCTGTACACGTCTGTCTCTTTCAGTGTTTTCCAGGAGCTTTTATTATTAAGCACATATACTGTATTTATAAAGAACAAGGCTAGTTTATGTTAAAAATGTTCCTATTATGGAACTAAGGTAAAATTGTGCATCCTGTGTTAGTGGTTCAATAAGCTCTGAAAACAACTGCTACTAAAAGAATAGTAGAAAAACCTAGGAAAAACATGAAGAGGGAAAATAATTATCTTCCTTCCTTCCAAGTAACAAGATTATGGGACTCACAGTAATCTACTGCCCAGGTCTCTCTCTTTCCCCGTGGTCTGCAAAGCAAGCCAGGAGGGGGCAGCAAGGAGCTATTCATGAAAAAAAAAAAATTAAAAAACCCAAAACAAAACAAACCCACTCCAAAGGCCTGTAGGACGAAGACAAGAGTTTGTGGAGGTCGGGGGAAGTCAGAGGACGCAGACAAGAGGCGGAGACAAACCATGATGAGTTCTGTGGCAGGTTTAGGTACCAAGAGAGAACCAAGCGTCTAAAAAGAAACAAAGAAACACCTCGTAAGATTGCATCACGGGGCAGGAACTGTAAAAAGAACCAGCTACCCTCACTGGTTCAAATGTCAGACGCTGAGGGGACCCATCCCAAATGCCCATAGACGACAGAGTCAGACACAGAACTCTCGTCCTTCCTGTTCCTGCTGCCTGTGTGCAGAGAACCCTGCGGGCCTCAGCGCAAGCGTGGAGGACATGCTGTGTGTGCACAGCGGCCAGAGACCTGATCTAGAGAAAGCACCCACCCAATTTTACCCAGCCCCTTTCATAAACAATATGCTTCTATTTATCAGCTGTGGGCTGGATTTTGAAACTGGTTTAATTCTAACCCTTTCTCTGGTACCTAAAACTCTGTGTATTAACAAGGAAACCTGCTTCCATTAGGTGGGCAGAATTTTCATACTTTGCTGCCTTGCCCTGGAGAGAACTTGGTCCTCTTTCCCTTCCTTTTCCTGTTCAGACAGGGAGCAGAAGAGGAGGACTAAAATCAAAGGGTGCGCCTTTGCAAGGCCTAACCCTTCTGCTGCGTAACCTCCCTAAATCTGTTACTTTACCTTAAAAAATAACCCAAGGACAGTGAGGTGGCTCAGGGGTAGAGCGTTTGTCTAAATGCTTGAGTCACTGGGTTCAATCCCTAGCACTGCCTAATAATTAATAATAATAATAGTAATAATAATAATCCAAATATTAAGGAGTTGAGAAGAGATTTGTACAATTAACTCTAAATGCCCAGAATACTGAAAGCATTCACTAAATGCTGGCTGTGTTTTTGCATCCTTTGCTATATTCCCTAACAAACCTACAAAACAACAGGTCTATCGTAGAGCTCACTAAAAGACTAGCTGTGATGTACCCTCCTTGCTTCTGCATCCTTCCAAGGACACATCTTAAGTATTTATAATTTCTACCCAGATTGGTCACAATTTCCATTTCACAAATTGACTTTCCTTCCAACTATTCCTAAACTCCTCTCTAAATGGTTCTTAAATATATTGATTGTGCAAAATTTCTCACCTGACATATGAAAGGGGTACAACAAACAACTTCAGAGTAAATGGAATGACAACTATTAAATACTTCGCCAAAGCAGTAGCAATGTATTTATGTAAGACCGGGTCATGAGCTGCCTAGAGAAGCAGGACCCCAAAATGTCTCTGAAGCAAATAAACAGGTGTTTCTGCATGCAAAAAAAAAAAAAAGGATCCACATGGAGCCAAGAACTCAGTATAGGACTTTCACAGCATTCTGATATTCCATTTTCTTGCTGTAAAAACAAAACTCATCCTTGAGGTTCTAAGCATAAATTCTAATGGTGCTAACAAGAATGTCAACCAATCTGTATAAATACTATCAATCTAGAACGATGGCTATATAACACCTTGGAAATAAAAGGTATTAACTCCTTCCAGAGTGTTACTCAACCAGTAATAAAAATTCAGCTTTTGAAACTGCAAATAAAAAGAACCCTGTGGCCGTGGAGGAGCCTCTGGTTCAATTTAATATTACCGACACAGCTACACCTGTAATATGGGTACTTGAAGGAACATTTGGAGTTTACTCAAATTTGTGTCCTTCGAAGGCAATAAATAAGTTTATCACTTTGACAGGGAAGACGGCCGGAGGCGTTCTGAACAGAAATAAACCCCTGTCTGAGTGAGTATTTTCATCTGAAGACTTCTGTTCTTATTCTCACAGCATTACTTTGAATTCAAATGCCATTTGCCGTATGAAAGAGTTTCCCATTTTCCTGTCTGTGTTTGCACTGGTGTCCAAAACATTCTTCCTACATGAAACAGCGGGATCAAAAGCCTTAATAAATTATCAGAACTATTTAACAGACAAAGGTAGAGAAATGACCCCAAACTCTAGATGAAACTCCAACAGAATAAGCAACTAGAAACATGATTGCTCCTCATTCTGGCCCGTCCTTCGGGTGTATTAAAATGGGTGTGCAAGGCATCAAGCCATAGACACCAGGACCCAGGGGCCAATGGAATGAATACAGAGCAGAACCATTTATTTTACGGACCACTGTGTGTATTTTCCACAGCATGTTACATATATCATCACATGTACAGCTTACATGTTTTATAATCACAGAACCAGAAGTCTAATGAAAACAAATGGTTAATACTCAGTTGTGTGTCATGTTTACTCCTGAAAATTCATGAGGAGAAACACCCAGCCAATGGCCACACACACCCAAATGTTAGGTGCAGGTTAGAATTAAGAAATTGAAAGTAATCAATGAAGTTGCACAGTAGTCAGTATTTTCATCTCTAAAGAGTTTCAGAGAAACCTTTATTGTTAAGCACAAAGGCCAAAGATAGAATGGCATTTAATTATGCATTAAGCTTTGATTTTAACTATATTTCTGGATTTTCTGTACTTGGAAAGACACCTCTAACTTCGTCCTATGTATCCCTCCTTTAGTAAAGTGGGGTGTTTGATGACAGTGTAAGTGATGGTATAGAAGGTAAGGCACAGAAATTATATGGTACTTGATAAAATATTTATGTCACATTCTTCCTACCAGAAATAAACCATGAATTTTGAGCATCAAATTTTATGCAGAAAACAGGTGGCACAAACAGGCTAGCGAGATGAATTCCAGGAGAACTCCAGGCACCCAAAAACTTGAGAACATTATCTGCCAGTGGCCATGATTGTGCCAAAATTAATATTTTAAGTATTCACTTCCCCTCAGATATACCACATTTCTAACACTATTAACATGTGTGTCGTATTAACTATTACTGTAATCTCAAAAACAGTATTATGCCCAAAACCGAGAAGAGGCTTTTAAAATTAACCAATGTGTAAAACTTATTACAGAGACAGTGTGCTTGTGAGCCTACTACCGTGAAAGACCCCTTGGTCACTGTATCAGTCAGTGTTCACTAGAGGCACAAAATTAATATCATGCATACAGTAGACTTGTACTGACTGCCTGGCGAATCAGGTGCGGAAGGCTGCACCCAAAGGATCTCATCAGAAGTCAAAGGCCTGGGGCTCACTACAGAGTCCCATGTGAGTCCATATCAAGATGAAGACCCTGGGCCCCAAGGATGAAGACTTTGGACTGGAAACATGGAGCTGGATGTCCAAAGGCGGTGATGGAAACAAGGACTCCTTCAAAGAAGCCACTTCCCTCTTCTCACCCCTTTTATTCCATCCAGGAACTAAGCCCATTGGCTGACGCCTCCCAGAGGAGGTCTTCCCCCACCATGAACTCCGTCATCCAGGCACACCCAGAGCCCTGCTAAATCAGTCAGTGGATGTTTCTTACTTAAGTTGACACTGCCGTGTATTATCACAGTCATCATCTGTCGATCTAAATGAAAAACTATGAAGTGAGGACTGCCAGCATCTCATGAAAAAGTCAGAACTGCACCCCGAATTTATGTACAAAAAACACTACTGAGTTCCTTTGAAATAGTTTCTCAAAATGCCCACTAACAGTGCTATTTGTATACAGCACCTGGCTTGTCTCCATTAAATATGTGGCTGATTATGTTTAGCACACCTACAGCCATGGAGATGCAAAGATGTGATCTGATGTAGTCAGTAATGAATGAGTGATAGGGTCAAAACGCTAAGGGGATGAACCTATTTTAGAATTCTCAGTGTAAGGTAGCACATTTGGTTTCGTGGAGAATGGACAGACATGTAGAAATGAGATTGAAAGAAAAGACTGCAATGTGATGATAATAAGCTGGCAGAAATTTAGCAAGACTTACCTGTGTAGCATTTCTCCCCGTTAGGCATGGTAACATTAGAAGCCTTTTAGAGTAAGGATCTTGTACTCTAATTTCAAGGCAGGTCAGACAGGGAGTGACCTTTTTACAGCTTGCTTTAAAGTAGAGGAATTTTAGATTCTATGGCCTACTTTGGAGGAACGAATGAGAGAAGGAGAAGGAAAGCCAGGGAAAAGTCATAGAGAACTTCTTGTTCTGGTCCCTTTCAATTTACTCTGGTTCAAAGAACACAGCATGCCAAAGGACCATGCTTTGGGATGTCATGTTCTGGGCTACAACCATGGTCCTGAGGAAGTGCCCTCGGGATAAACACCTGTGGTAAAGTTAAGAAAGGAGACTTGAAACAGAAAGGAAAGTGCTTGTATAGTAATAAAGCTTCAGAAGACCTCCAAAGGACCTCAAGCTAGGTGGATCTTTAGTCCTTTTGCACGAGAAATAGGCTTTAAATTACCTCCCCTCGCTGATCCATCACATGACTGGTTTTCAACCTTAGTAAATTTTGGATGCTAAGACAAAGTATCATAGACTGAGTGGTTTAAACAACAATTATTTCTCACAGTTCTACAGGCTGGAAGTTTGAGAACACAGTTTCAGCGTGAACAGAATCTGATGGAGGCCAAGTCCAGGCAGCAGGCTGTGAACTTTGGTTTCTGGTTTATGTTTGTGACACAAAGTAACTATATCATCGTGGGGATTTGGTCCATATACCTATCCAATCCTGATAATGTTTACTCCACACCCCTCTCCCAGGTCCCTTTCCCCTCTCCACATGGTCTACCTCCTTGTTTCCTACCATCTCTTTTATTTTTCTCTTTAACTGAGTAATAGTTTGGATTTGTCTTGTAAGAGAAACCACACAGTATCCTGCTGTGTCTAATTTATTTCACTTGGCACTATAGTCCCAAGATGGGTCCATTTTCCTAGAAATGACTCGAATTTATGCTTTTTCGTGGCTTAGTAGTACTCCATTAAATACATATAATATACTCCATTATATATATATAAATATATATATATATATATATATAATATTACTGCTATGAACACAAATATGCATTTGTTGCAATATGATGACTTTAACTTTTTGGAAATTTTCCCAGAGTAGAACTAGCCTGGCCAAATGGAATTTTATGTTGAGGTTTCTTTTATAGGAACTTGCATGCTGCTTTCCGTAGAGTTTGTGCTACTTGCCATTCTCACAAGCAGCGCAGAAAGTGTCCTTTTCCCATGGCCTTGCCAGCCTTGCTGTCTACTGAGCCCTTGAGAGCCAGCCTCACTGACAGGAGATGGAACTTCAGCGCTGTTTTGATTTGCATTTTTCTCATAGCCAAAGATGCAACATTGTCTTGGTTGCTTTACTCTTGTTGCTGAGACAAAATACCCAACATCCAAAATGAAGAAAGGAAAGGTTTATTGAGCTTACAGTTTGCAGAGGTTTCAGTCCATACTTGGCTGGTTCAGGGGCAGAGTGGCACATGGCAGAGGGCAAACTTCAGGGCAGCAGAGCACAGCAAAAAGAACCAGAGCCAAAAGGGAGGAAGGGCTGCAAGCAGCTTCCTTTTCTCCCCTACATTGTAAACAGCCTACCCCCACCCAGGGGGCGTGTACCTCTCACATAACCTCCATGCCCTTCTCTTCCACAGGCTCAGGATGTGTACAAAATAAGCACCCTGGCTTCCTGCTGAGTCACTCAGCCAAACCTCTGGACTCCCCAAGTTGACACAATGTATCAACCATAACAAACATTTTTTCATGTACCTGTTGACCATGCTTTTCTTCTTTTAAGAAGCATTTGTTCACTTAGATTGCCTATTTTTTACTATTTTACTTGGGGGGTCTAATTTTTTTGGTTCATTATATCTTGTCCATATTTGTCCTCTGTCAAGGGTTGTACCTTTACATGGCATAAGTGATGCCAGAGTTGGAGCAATAGAGGGCAAACGAGGTGAAACAAAGCTGTGCTTCTTAATTCAAAGCACACATTTAAGACATATTTTGATGGAAATGTTTTCCAGAAGGAAAAACGATTTTGAGGAAGAGAGTGCTTTGCTTGAAATGTGTTGTAGATTCTCTCCTAGTCTAAGATTCAAGTAGTTTTCCTGGTCACTTGGTTAATGGCATATACCATATCTTCCGTTAAATAGACAGTGACAATTCTAGTTAATTTTTCCCCAACTGACTGTGTTTAGACAGAAGAGACAGACACGTCTAATTATACATGGCTAAAGGCGTTATTGAGCACTTTGGCTTTTCCAAGAAAAGTATGGAGTTGAGCATTCTCAAGAGGGACCCACGAAATGATGTCTTGTTCTGGCTCAGGCTTAACTCACTATAATCCATGGACTTTTATTCCTACACTCTGCACCTCGATTTCTTTACCTATAAAAATAGGGAGCTGGACTAAGTCACTTTTAATGTGCCTCTTAGGTTCTAGGAATCAAGAGAAGCTGTGTTAAGTGCTGAGAAACCAAACTGTCTGGGGACAAATCCGAGTGTACCCTCTCAGCCTTGTGACTTTAAGCAAGTAATGACCTCTCTCTTTCCAGTTTCCTCATTTTAAACCATTGAACTAATAGTACTTACCTTGTTGGTATGTAACAGTGTGTTAACTATAACAGTATGCATCATATGTTATGTATTTTTCATTATTTTTATTATTTTATATTTTAGGTTATTGTAAGCTATAAAGAACATTACAATGTCTTATATTTGTTTCTACCATTTATCACATCAGACTGTATCATTTTTATGTTTTACTAACGGAAAAATCAATACATTTTACCCTATTTTGCTGTGCACTCAGGTTATGAGAGTTCTCTCTATGTGAATTTTTCCGATAGACTCTCAGAAGAGTCTGCTTCCAATCTCCAAACGTATATTAGCCTGTGGATTTTACAGTCTCCCACTTGTGATACATTCTAGGTCCTTCTTTTAGGTCAATAACTTAAGAAATTGCTTTTCTCGATTTGCCTTTCCTAAGAAAGTGTCCATTTCTTCTTGAACAATTCTAAATCTGTCAATTAATTGTTGTTGACTACTTGGTTATTTGTAAAATATTGATATGTATGTTTTAAAATAGATAATAATGAAAAAATTACCAGAATGTGTTTAATGTTCCTGGATTAAAGCCTTTAACTGTAACAGACCCAGCATATATAGAAATCGTATTACTGGAAGAGTTGCACAAGCTCCAGTAGTCAATCGTTAGCAGGGGTGCCAGAACGCAACACATTCCACTTTAACATTACATGCTTATTGCTCATGTTGTTTTATTTGTTCAAAAGGTTAAGATTTCGCTGCTTCTAAAATGTTGTGTGTCATTCTTTGAAAATCATCCTTGAAAAAATGCTGAATTTAGGGTATTGTTTCCATAAAACTCACCAATAAAAAAAGGCAGTTATTTTTACATTTTGTTCTTTTAGTAAAATGGACTCATTTAGAAACAATAACAACTACTTTCCTGAAACAAGGGAGTTATATATCCAACTTGGGGCTCATATGTTTGAAAATAAGCCAAAACTTCAACTTTTTCTCATTGACCCAAGAACCATTTGAAGTACAGTCTAAAAATGAAAAGATGAGAGGAAGGATTAAAAGAGAAATTCTGCTGTTGATTTTAACAGAAAAAAATTACAAATGTTCTCAAACACTAGTCTTTTGAGAGTTATTTCAAACCTACCCAAATAACAAATGTTTTTCAGGTGACGTGTAAGAACCTGTTGAATTCCAAACTCATCCAAACAGCCCTCTAGGCTGAAACAAACAAGTAAACTCGTTTTAACTCGTCCTGCTTGTGAACATTTTGGAGAAACATACCTCCAGAAATAATGACATATTTTAGCGGGTACCATCCTTCCCTTTTCTGAAACTATTAAGTTATTATAAGCTAAGTACATATTCTGTGAATTAATAATATGCTATTTTCAAAGTCAACAGCCTTGTTAATTTGCATGAGTTTCTGTTTTCCCTTGGAATAAACATGCCCTGGATATTTCCCAGCCTCCATGCAAACATGTCTCCTAATTGCCCTCACCACAGAAGTGGAGCATGGCAGACTCCATGCAAAGAAAAGAAAGCTGCTATTATTCCGGGGTGGAATGATAGGGAACTCCTGGAGCTTGTGTTAAGATATTTCTGCTTTTGTGAACGCTAATCTTCAGCTGGGACACAGCTCATTAATTTTCCCTCCCACTAGAAAATTTGAAATTACAACATTTTATGTCAAGATTAAATAAGCCACATCATTATAATATAGAAACATAGACTATTAATGCTTAAACAGCCTCTGATACTCTAGTCCATATGGTGAATTTTACAGATAAGAAAAAGAAGCTATAAATAGACTAATTTTATCCTTTAATAAAGAATCAAATCTTTTGATTTTCTCTCTTGTAGTCCTTTGTACAGTGCCATTTTTGCCACTGTATATAGTGTTATATAGTTTCATTACAAGCAAAATGGAATTTCTTACTCTCATGCAGAGAAAGTACTATCTGTGCATAATATAATTAGTACATTAGCTGTAGTGATTCTGTTTCTATAACAAGAGAAGAATACCAAGGGGGAACATATATGATGTATTTCATTTTTGAACAATGTAAATGCCAGTAGGGAATTTACATAATTTTGGACAGCTTTTAGCTTCAGGATTTGGTCATACTGGAATGACAGGGGAACCCTCTTTGGCAAATGAATGGCATATAGCAGGATCTCCAGTAACCACTGAGTTCATCAGCATGGAGTCGCCGTAAAGATTATAAAACAGAGGTCCACACGTAGATCAGAAACAGCAAACAGGCACCGAAGGAATGAGGCAGACAAAATGAAAGCGGTGTTTATTTTCCCTTTAGTTCTTCCTTGTGAGCAAGATTCTGGTCATTCCACAGATGTCTGTGTCAGTCTCTGCATTTTGTCAAAATTTCATGACAGCTATTTTCAGTAAACATCATCGGGCCTTATGTAAGCGCCATTCCTCCACCCCAAATCCAGAAAGGCTGCTGCAGAAAGAAACTGTCTGGCTCTTCACAGAGCAGCTTCTAGTCTATGTTGGAAGAAAACAGAGCTACGATATCTTAACAAAATAATCGGGTACAAAGGGAAGTACCAGATCTTAGGTAGAGAGAGAAAGAAAGGAAGGCGTCGTACACCTCTTCTATGACCATTGCTATCTGAAATATCTTGCTGGCATTTTGTGCCAAACACCTTAGTACCTGGAATTAGGGAAACATTGCCTCGCTCTTAAGATATGTATCTGAGACCAGCTGTTCTACATACCCTGTTCTCAAGATTGTACTAACACTTCTTATCCTTTTTGTTCCAAATGATACTACAGATTTTCATATTTATTATGTACTCTGACAGCACTCTTGCTATCTAGCTCCAGTTTTTTTTAACGTTGAACCCGGGTGGCCATTAATTTCTTGGCAATTCAGTTCTTATCGCTAAGCTCTGCTAAGGAAGCCTGGTCTCATGTCCATGCTTCCACAGAAACTCCCCCATCTCCACTGTCTTTCACACAGAGGTTACTGTGGAACCAGGGTGGTTGTGGTGGATGAAATAATGCTCCACTCATAACACCCAGCTGAAGGGAATCAGTGTGGTTCTGGTGCGGATGACCCACCTGAAGACTGCTGCCAACAGCATAAAAAGTGACTTGGAGATGGAGAAGTGGTGCTGTCGATTCTCCTGGAGAAGCTTGTTTTTTCCTGATATGAACTCAGCTGTTCTCATCTTTGGAGGATCTCGGGTCCTCGTCGCTGAGGATGGCTGTAGTTCTTTACTGGGTGGCCCTGATTTTTACCTTGAACATTGCTTCCTGGCTCCGATGTGGGTCTCTCAGCCTTCTGGTACAGGTCATTCACCCTGCTAGCCCAGACTTTCTAGCTTCCACCTCTGACCTTCAGGCCTTCCCAGCACAGATCCTTGATACAGCCTTGCATGAGACATTGCTGTAGGCTCTAGGCCTCCTGCTGGACCCATAGAGGACATTGCCATGGGCTCTAGGTTTTCAGCTGGACTCATGCAGGACATTACTGTGGATCCAGGTCCTCAGCTGGATTCTTTGGGTCTCTAGTATGTGGACAGATCTTCTGCACTCTTTTGTATGACTCTTTGGTTGAATATTATGAAATAATCTTTTCCCCTGTAAACCCTGAATACCACACTACTAGTATCTGGAGAGTCTGGAAATAGAGAATTGCTTTGCTTCAGCTTTGCTGGCCATTGTCCAAAATTCTACCTTTCATACCTGTCGAGAAGCTTCCCATCCTGGTAGATCAGTAGTCCTTAAAATGGCTTGTCAGCATCACAGTGTGTGGCTAGGCTGATGCACTGGATTAGATGTGGGAAAAAATGTTAAAAACTGTCATTGATGTCTATTTTTTATCTCACATTTTATTTCTACCTTTGTAAACACTGAACAGTGTTCTGAGCATTACTCTAGTTCTATCCATGAATGATGTAAATAAATAGCATATATTAAGGATGAAGGCGAAGTTGAGAACTTCATCTGCCAAAATGTGGCCCTTTCATTGGTTCACTGGACAGTTCACCTGCTGTGCTCATCCCTCCCTTACCAGATCACTAAACATTACTTCTCTGATACTTACTCTGGGTCAGGCAGTCCTGGTCCAAGGAACATGGTGGTCTACACAGGTTTTCTTCATGCACCTCTAGCACTAAGAATATTTTGCCTTCACAATGGATTTCTCTCAACACCGCATTCTTTGCTGTTCTCCTCTCACAAGTATTCAGAAACCTGCTACTCCAAAACTCAAGATAACTGTGCCGTTTGACAAAGAAGCTGTCTCATCAGAAGAATTTGCTTCTGTTCTGTGAATCTAAGGTACAACATGGTGACTATACTTCATAATACTGTATTTCTACTTAAAATTTTCTAACCAAGTAGATTCTTGCCACTTACATAAACGGCCACTTTGCTGAGTGTGGTGGTACATGCTTATATTCTCAGCAGTGTAGGAGACCGAGACAGAACTGCAAAAATTGAGGCCATCGCAAAAAACATAGTGAAATCCTATCTCAAAATACAAATTATCTTATATTATAGCTCAGTGGTGAAGTACATAGTATTCATGTAAAATTTTAAAATATCTAAATGTAATCAAGAACAACCATACAATTCTGAGTCCTGAATTTAAATGAAATTTAAAATGAGATTGCTTGCCCAGAATAGCTAAAGGTTGTAGTGTTTGAAGGTGTCTTATGTATCCCATGCAGACTATATTCATGGAACTCACATATTTAAGTAAGTAATTTTGACAATTTATTACAAAAACAGGTACTTAATGTAAAATAGTTTGGAACTTGGTTGTGGTTCATATTTGAAACACAAGTCTGTACAGCAACCTGAGTGATACTTGTCTAGCCAGACAAGTCTTTTTAAACTAAAGTGGCATTTTTCTTTCCTTTTACTATTTAATGAGTATAATTCTAATTTTAATTGTGAAATGAAATAAAATTATCAACAGATATTATAGAAGAATATTGAAAAACTCAGATGACTATGGAAATATTCTTCATATTAAGACTTGAAAATTTTGTGGGTCTCTGGAAAATGCCTCACTTTTAGAACTATAAGTGATAATTCTATTAATAGGTTGCCTACTGTGTTAGGCTTTGTGTTAGGTGCTTTTATTGATTTTCTCACTAGGTACTGTCTCTAATCCAGTTTGATTGGAAACCAAAATTTTGGAGACAAGGCCTTTCTTGGTATCACAAAGCTTTGAAGTAGGCCGGGTTCTGACAGCTGGTCTATCAGTTCAAATTCTCTGTTCCTCTGCTCCTTAAAAATACAATTTTTTTCCGGTAATTTTTTTTGAGACAAGGTCTTGCTGTATTCAGGCTGGCTTTGAACTCTTGGTGATCTTTCTGCCTCAGCCTCCCAAATTATAGGGATTATAGGTTGTGTGCCACAAGGCCCAGTTTCTGGTAATTTTTAATCACTCAAAACCCAAGGGTTACTACAGTAATAAATGTATCTTATCCAATATATCTTTCATGAACTGAAGCATGTTCAGAAATTAAGTGGAGAGGTGAATATAGGTATGTGAAGACCTGTTACGTTGCAATGACCTTCCCCTCCCACATGTAACATGATATAGCTCCGCCGTGTAAGAAAACATGCAACGTGAAGCTTGCTCCAAGTGTTTGACGGTCATCTTGCAGAGGTAATGATAAGAATTGGATGATAGATGCAAAACAACGAAGGGAAAGAAAGCATGCATCTCAGGCAGGCATGGTGGCGCAGGCCTGTAATCCCAGCACTTAGGAGCTGAAGCAGGAGGATTGTTATGTGTTCAAGACCAGCCTGGGCTACAAAGTGAGCCCAAGTCCAGCCTGAACTGCAGAGTGAGACTCTGTCTCAAAAAGACAAAAAAAATTAAAAATAAACAAAGCATGCCTCTCTTATAAAGGGCGATCTTTGGAGCATCCGGGAGGGATGTGAATCTCTGCCTTCCCTACAGTAAGTACAGAAGCCTGAGCTCTGGTGCATGAGAAAGGAGAGAATATAGACAATCGTTAGTGCAGGAGAGATGTTTCTTCTCAGATTCTGATAGAGGAATGCAGACCCAGGAGAAAAGTAATGTGTATAGGAGGGTGGGGAACCGTGTATGGGTTGGTGGGTTTCAGGAGCACAGACACCAAGAAGCAGACAGAAGAGACACTACACAGCCAATCCTTTAGAGAAGACCACCCTCACTGTTGATTCTGTTGAATGAATACCTGAATATTCTTATTTGAGTGTAATCTCATGATAGGTGGCGGTGAAGGTGACAGTCCCATCTCTGCCCCCTAGAACATGGCACATAGTCTCCACCCATCTAGGTAGACACCCTTCCAGATGTGACATTTTTAGAGAGTGACAACAGTGGATGCAATCTATGAGAGATTACTCACAATAGTTGCAAGGTAATTAATTTTCCAGGGACAACAGATCAGTGGCATCTCACGTAAAGCAGCTTTGTGGCAAGGGTTCGCTTGTGTCTGCTTCCTCCAGGTCCTGCCAATCCTGGTCATATACTGTTTCCACTGACATTCTTCCAACGAATTCCCCAGCCAGAATTGATTTCTTTTTCTTGCAACAAAAAACGATGATTACTACACACTGGAATGGATATTCATACCAAAAATGTTGTCTGCGAGATGTGAAATTAAAGTTTCTATTGAGAAACATGTGCTCTAATTTGATAAAGAATGAATCACATCGTCCTTGAACAAAAGTCATCCAGGGCCTATAAAGCTAAGGGAAAGGATCAGGTCGAAGCCCTGACAATAAGGAAATAAGGATTAGGAAATATGAACAATAAGCCACTGCCAGTAACATTGCTGCAGAAAGCAAGGGACCCTGTTTGTTCTCTGTGTGTTACATTGACCCACTTTGGTTCATCACCAGTATCTCACTCAACTCTTGCTTTTCGTCTCTGTACTTGTGCATAGTCTCCAGATCTGTGATGTGACTGAAACCTACGCAGGTGTAGAAGGAGTTGGGGACAGAAGCAGCTTTCTAACATCACTCATGACGTGTTCCAGTGAAGTGAAGATTGTCTTGGAAATTACCATAGTCACAGTGATTCTATAGAAATCCATAGCTCGTAGCCCCCAAATAAGAACACACAACTGAGTTCTATAACTAATCCACATTGTGACAGTTTGTGAATTATAAATTACAAACTCTCTATTGAATATAGCTTTCCTGCTGTTCCCAGAACATTAATCTTCATGGATCAGACAACCTCTCCATTTGCTAAGTGCCTGCTACCCTCACTTTGCTTGGCCATGTGAAACTTTGTAAGCCAGTATTTCTTTTGACCCTCAGAATAACTCTGTGAGGTAAAATGATCCTCACTCGATGGTCAGGAAACTGGGGTACAGGATGCCTTAGTGGGTCTTTCAACATCACACAGCTGTTCCAGGAAACAAATTCACCATGTTTCCAAACAGGAGTGACTGATATTGTTAGAGGATGTTTGTTTTCATGTAGATCTGTGTGTTATGATCACTGTGTCTTCAAAGCAAGTGCAGGGTCATTTTGTTAGGTGGGGAATTTACAGGTCCTGCTGACTAAAGCACATAGGGATGAAAGGTTACTCTTAATAAGGCTCTGAATTGAATATCTTACCTCTCTTTGTCAAACTTCCTTTAAAAGGCAATGGCTCTGGAATGATAACCAATATATTAATAATTTTTTTCTAATGCTTTTGCTAACATCTGACTAGTCCTCAACATCAAAAGCAACAAAACTAAGGGTTTTCTAAAGAAATTCAAAGAAAAGGGAAGTCTAAAGAAGGCATTTGTAGGTGCCTTCACAGCTTCGTGGACCCCAGGCACTTCCTCACCCCCTCCTACCTCCTGCCTGAGGTTTTGCAAAATCCCCTCCCATTCCCACACCCAGAAGCAGCAAGGGAGATGGATTGTTCAAGCAGGTTTCAGAACATGTCTTCACTCATTCAAAAATGGCTCTTGTTGTGAAGCAGACAGTAACAGAGGCACAGGACATGAGCGCTCCACAAGCCTCTTCCCACACTGCCTCCCTGACATAGACTGAGCAAAGGTATACAGTGGTGCATTGCTCCTTGGAACCCTCCACATGCTCCAAAATACCACACATCAGCTGCAGCTGACTCACAGACATGAGATTCAGAAAATTCCTCCTACATAACCGATGAAGACACAATTCCCTGTTTTTCCAGTCCGCAGAGAGCATGCACAAGTCTTCACTTTTTGTAAAACTGAAACCTGGAGAGACAAAGCTACTTTCACTGAGTTCAGAAAGATCTCAGCCTTAATTAGATGTCCCTTAAACATCAATGCCTATGAGTGTTAGGGTAATCTCTTTTTACCAGTGCCTATTTGAAATAAACAGAAACATCCTCTTTGTAAGTAACATAGCACAGACATTCATCGCAGTGGCAAAACCTGCATGCTGCTAAATCCCCTTTTCTGTAGCATGCCTTGTCACAAAGCTATAATCCCAGTTACTTGGGAGACTGAGGCAGAAGTTACACAAATTTGAGGCCAGCCTTTGTCAGGCCACGTCACAGAATAAAATAGAAACAGTTGAGGGTGTAACTCAATGGTATGGCACCAGGCTAGCATGCTTAAGGTCCCGGGTTCAGTCATGATCACTTAAAAAATTTGATATTTTTTCTGAAGAAATCTTCAGTATTGTTTTATTAAAATATTAGATTTTAGGTTATCTTGTAATTTTTGAACATTCCTTAATTTTTTTCTTTTGTTCCCTATATTAAGAGGTATGTTTTATATTTTTTTCTCCTGAAAATAGAAATCATAATTTATCTAAAGAAAATAATCCAGACCTTAATTAAAATTATTAGCAAAAGAAAAATTGTATTGAATTTTTAATTTTTTAAAATTAATTCATACTAAAAATTATGAGGAAAGTGCATTTCCATGAGAAAAGTCAAAAAGCAAAAGGCATCAAAATGTTTAAATGTAAATGAACAAATAATGATAACATACTTGGAAAATTTTGTAAGTTTTTTTTTAATCAACAGCATGAAATTCCAGTACTGTTGGTCAGTAGAGTTAGGCTATTTCCCTATAAAAATTTCATTTGTATTGTAGCTTGAATCTTTATCTAATCCTGCAGAGTATTGATCTACAACCATTGATTCACACAAGAGACTTGAAGTTGAAGCTTCTTTCAATATTTTTTCCAGGTAGCTTTAGGAGAAAGTCCATCCCTCAAGACTCCATGAAGGCATGCATGGTAGAAATACATCTTCAATACAGCGGCAGCTGGGTGGAAATCAGATTGCAAGGAAAGTAATACACTTCTGAGAAGGGACACGTCTTCTGGGACAGGGGCCCATAAATTAAAAAATAGCCCCATGAGATGAGACAAGTAGAGGAATATAGGTTTGGGGCCACTATGGGACTCAAAAAAGAATCCATCATGATTTTGTCACCCTGGAGTCGCAGTTGGACCTTAGAGGAAAAGGGGTGTGTGTGTGTGTGTGTGTGTGTGTGTGTGTGTGTGTGTATGTGTGTGTGTGTATCCTGAGGCAGGAGTAGTGATGCGCACCTGTAATCCCAGCACTCAGGAAGAGGACTGCTGTGAGTTTGAGGACAGTCTTGGCTATATAAGTGAGTTCAAGGCCAGCTTGAACTGCACAGTGAGACCCTGTCTCAAAAATTAATGAATTAATTAATTAATATAAAGCTATAGCACATTGTACTCTAGGCAATTTCACAGTGAGCTGTTACTTAATAAAATGGCCAAAGTAACCAATAGCCTCTTACTTAATAAAACCATTGTTGAATGAGCAAACTTCTGGACTGTCCATTATAACATTTGTATTATAACTACTGAATTTTGTACATGGACTTAGTGTCGTGCAACATTGTTGAATTCACTTATCAACTGTAGTAGTTTTTTGGTGGAGTCTTTGGAAGTGTCCACACTTGATCTTAGCCAAAAGGCCGAGAAGCGGTCTTTGGAACTTTCTATACATAATATCACATCAACTGCAAATACTGACAGTTTGCCAATGGCTGTGATTCAGATGCCCTTTTTCTCTTGACTGATTGCTCTGATTCAAGATTTTAACATTATGTTCAATAAACATGGAGAAGATAATAATGCTTTTCTTGCTACAAATCTTAGAAAACTTCCAGTTTTTCTCTCACTCAATGTAATGTTAGCTGTTGTCTTATCATATATGGCCTTTATTTTGGGAAAGGACTTTTTCCTTTCACTCTTAATTCATTTGGATTCTTGATCATGAAGGGAGGTTGAGTTCATCAAATGTCTTTACTGCATCTGTCGAGTCTCTGCTGCATCTATGACCATGTGGTTTTTGTTCTTCATTTGATGTGTGATTTCATGTCTATTGATTTGAGTGTTGTGTTAGTTTTCCATTGCTGCAAAAAAAAAAAAAAAAAATCAGACAAAAATACCTTAAAGGAGGAAAGCTTCAAGGATTTCTTTGGGCTCCCTGCCTTAGAGGCTTCAGTCTGTGGTCACCTGGCTCCCTTACTCCTGGGCTGGTGACAAAGCCCGTGATCCCGATGAGGAGTGTGCGGTAAATCAAAATGGCTCCGCTTGCGGCAGCCAGAAACTGTCGGTGGTGGGGCGCAGCAACAGTGGAGAGGAAGACTGGAGACTTCACCCCAAGGTCATGCTCTGGTCGGTGGGTCAGTGACTCCTCTAACTGGGTCCCACCCTCTGACCGACTCCCTCTAACTGGGTCCCACCC
>PVLD010029104.1:0-18499 GCA_004027595.1 Dinomys branickii | reverse complement strand
ACTCCCTACCTAGTGACCTGGGTGAGGTGTGTAAGACTGCTCCCCCGCCCTCCCAGGGTTCCCTGCAGGTATAGGGATGGATCTCCTCCCCCACTCGGTGATCTGGTCGCGAGCGCCGATATCTCACCAGTTATTGGAGTCCCTGCAGGCATGAAGGTTCCAAGGTGCCAGTCTATCCTTTGGGGCTTTCTGTGCGGCCTGCCCGATGCGCACGAAATGTGAGACCGCTGGGCGTTGCCGCCGCCAAAGAGCCGATCTCTGTTGGGATTCGCGGGAGAGCTGCACCGGCTCGGGAGGCGGGAGGGATCGAGCTGTCCGTGTTCTTAGGGCGTTAGGACCCAGTAAATCTTCCTCTCCGCTCCCGGCGTTTGGGGCCCTCCACGCGGCCCGCCCGACACGCGTGAAACGTGGGACCGCCGGGCGTCTCCGCCGCTAGCAAGCTGATCTCTGTCGGGAGTCGCCGGGGGGCTGCACCAGCTCGGGAGGCGGGAGGGACCGAGCCGGCTGCGCTCCCACTGCGCCTGGACCGATCCCCGCTTCTTCCCCGCGGGGATCGTCCCTGGCTCCCAGCGTCTGGGGCTTTCCCACGTCTCGCCCCGGCAGCCTGGTCCGCCCTACCACATCTCCCCCGGCATCTCAGAGAAATACTCCCAGTTTGAACTTCCCAGCCGAGGTCCCGGCATTCACGCTCGCCAAGTCTGCCTCGAGCTGGTGGTGTTTATTAAGGAGGTTCGTTCCCTTGCTGCTCACCTGGTCGCCATCTTCCCCGGAGCTCCTCCACAGTTTTTTTCCACAGCCAGTTCAATGTTCGTTTTGGGACAGGAACTGGCGGAGTTCATCAGGCTGGAAGGACGTTGCAATTCTCCTTCCTTAGGCTCTCACAGTACTGGCCTTAGAGGAGAGCACCACAGTGCACTGACTCCTCCGTGATTTGTAAAAAGTCAACTTACACCTTTGGTATTTCCATGACTGACAAACTTACTCTTCACCCTGACACAGCATTTGTTTCTCTTCTTTCTCTGTGTTTATTTTTCTTTGAAAGGGGAAAGAAGAGCTTCGGCTCACACTTCCTTAGGGGGTGGATCGGGGTGCGGAAGCTGAAGTTCCAGGAGCACAAGCTGCGGAATCGGCTGCATGCGCTGCACTCTCATGATATACTTTGATGAGCCAAACCTTTCAATTTAAAGGAAGTGTCCAACATTTAATTTTTTATGATTTAAACTTTTTACAATTTGTTTAAAAACTTTTCATACCTAAGGTTGGTGGAATTAATTTGCTTTTTCTTCTAGCTTATTGCTGATTTAACTTTTGTACATAGAAGTATGATCCACTCAAGTTAATTTTAGAGAACTGTGTGAAGTAAGGATTAATATTTTACTTCTATTAAGATCTACACTGGTTTTTTTCAACGCTTTATTAAAAGATCATCCTTTTACCTCTGAATTGCAGGGCCATGTTTGTTATGTGCCAGTGTAGCATGTAAGTGGACTTTTTATTATATTTATCAGCTTCCGCGGCTGTCCCTATATAAATAGTACACTGTCTTAACTGCACTTACGTTATCTTAGTTCATGACAGTGATAAACTCTTTTGTTTCTCTATCATTCTTTTCATAATTTAAGTTCATGAGTTCCACAAACGCTTTAAATAGATGGCTTTTAAAATTCTGACAAATGAATGTACCTATTCTTCCAGTTACCTTGGAGATTGTCTTGATGGTTTTTTTGCTGGGATCTATTTATGGAATTCAAAATATGGAAAGGATTCTATTTTAGAATATGGAGGACCCTATTTTAGAGCATGGAGAGAAATTTAATTGACTTTCCTACAAACTAGAGGAGTTAAGCATTTCTTATATCTTTCATTTCCTAAAGATCCTAGCTTCACCTTTTTTTCCAGTGGTTAGTTTTATTTGTGATCATTAATTATAATCTTTTAAAAGAGTTTGGGTCCATATATAAGTGAAATTTACTGTGAACATTTCTAAATCTTATTAACTTGATAGGAAGATCAAATTTTTGTTTGGAGAAAATGGGGGAAGCTGAGGAGCCCGGGAATCTAGAAAGCAATGCTCAATAACATAGCGTCTGTGAGATGGAGCTGGTCAGGTCAGAGTTCCAAGTTGAAATGGACTTTCAAAATAAAAAATTGCTGGAAGGAAATTCCCAGCATTTCCTTCTAAGAATGGCACACATTCTTAGAAGGAACACATTTCCTTCTAAGAATGGCAAGTAATAACGGGAGACTGATTGAAATCTGGTCATCTTGGTTTCATAGCAAGTACATGGAGTCATATTTATTATCCAGACAGAATTTTGTATAAAGAGGTCAGGGAGTAATTCTCAAAGTAAAATCAGAGTACTGTAAGGAAGAGGCACATTGTGCTTGGTGACTGAATCAGCAAATACTCACTACAGAAATAGAGCAACTTTCAACAACTGTTAACAGTAAGACCTTTTGTGTGTATTAACACTTGTATTTTTGGGGTATGCCATACGAAACATCAAGTCTTGGAAAATTTACATAAATATACTTATGTTTTAATGTTTTTGTTGGATGGTCTATTTATGGAATTAAAAATATAGAAAGTGTTTTAGGTACATAAATCCCACCATAAAGAAAGGAAGGTTATCAGATTGAAAGGATGAATGCTAAATATGGGCTTTCAATTAATTTAAAGAAAATGTTTGTACATAATTGTGTAATTCAAATTTAATTTAAAATACAACTTTCACAATAATGAAAATAATCTTAATTTTGTACTTTTCTCTCTTGGCCTATTACCATCCCGGTCCAAGATATCTTGATTTATTATACTTCTGTAAGAATCTCCTAATTCATCTGCTTGCCCACTTCTCCTGCATCCAAGTTATGCCAGCATTTTCTAGAATCATCTTTTACAATATAACTATTTCACATTTCTTTCTAAGTAAAGCATATCCCCTGAGAATACTGGAGGGACCAAAGCTCTGAAGTCCGAGTGCTGTCTTCCTCTGCAGCTAAATTTTCCTTACTGCAGTAATACACATTGTTATAAGCTAATCATAGAGTACAAAATTCTACACAATGTCCTATTTTTATTCAACATGAAAATATTACTATACGACGACTCCTCCTCATCCTAGCAAAAAGATGCCAAGAGTAGTGTAATATATACGTTAATTAATTCATTAACTATGAAAACTGAAATTCTCAACTATTTGTCATGACTACAGTGGCCTTGAAATTTACCAAGAAGGGAAAATATGTGCATGTTTGCATTTATTTCTCTCTCTCTCTAACTCTCCTTTTCTCTCTCTCACTCTTTCTTTCCCTGTATCTCCTCCTCTCCCTCTTCCTCCTCTCCCTCTTCCTCCTCCTATTCATCATAACAGAGGATACAGACAAGGAAAGAAATACTTTAATGCCAAAATGGAGATTAATGTTGAATTTGTTTACCAAACCTCATTATTAAATTTTAATCCTGCTGATGAGTTAATCTGTGGGAACTCAAAAGGTCATTTTTCAATAAAGTATGCTTGAGATTTAAGACACAGAAGCACAGAAGCGTGGTTCGCTTCCTGACACCATCAGCTGATCTCAGAGGAGCCAAAGAGTTTACTCATAAGACCTGGTATGGATGTGGCTAGGACACCATATTTATTCTTATTGTTAGATTGCTTCTCTTATGCCTCTTTCCAGTTCAGATGTTGACTCATCTTTCCATTTCATTTGTATGGAAAGTGGAAAAAGAAATACTGGAACCTCAAAATGGAGACTTAAAAAGAAAGGCAAAGGGCTCAATTTGAGCACTGCTAAATCATTACACTTCAAGATTGTGAGAGTAATGGTCTAATAGCACACATGTAAACACATACACGTAGAGATATTCTATAGCATTAAAAAATTTCTGCCTTTTGATAATGTGCTTGACATTATGCTAAATGGAATAGCACCTAGCATAAAGCAGGTAGATAGAAAGAAAAATATTTCATGATCCAATTTACATGTTGAATCTACAACAAAATCCCGATAAATAAAGAATAGGAAATTGGTTACTAGAGGAAGTTTCAAGTATGAAAAGATACTGATCAAAGGTACAAAGTCGCAGCTATGTGGGATGAATGAGCCTAGAGGCTCAATGCACATCACGACTAGAGTTAATAATAACGTTTATTGTGTGCTGAAAATTCACCAAAAGAGATTTTTCTTATGAAACACACACACACACACACACACACACACACACACACACACAGAGCTACATGGTGTGATGAATATGCTAATCTCCTTCCTTAGAGAGCCACGTATTTATTATAACCTAGTCTTTGACAGCAAGTTTTCCAATAATACATTTATTTTGGGTTTATATATCAAAATAGGGTGTGTATTGCTTCATAGGAAATTACTATATGTTGCAGGTTAAAATGGTTACTATTGCTGACGGAGTACACTAAATAGCCCAAATTTCCTTGCAAATAAGGTAAGATAAGAATTTCAACACATTCTTTAGGGCCTAAGCTAACTTCTTTCTTGACTTTTAAACACAAACCCCCCTTGAATCATTTTAAATCCAAGGATATTTCTTTGAAATTTAACTGACTCGGCTGGGCATAGTGGCACATGCCTGTAATCCCAGCACAAAGGAGGCAGAGGCAGGAGGATCTTCATGAGTTTAAGACCAGCCTGGGCTACAAAGTGGGCTCAAGGCCAGCCTAAACTGTGTAGTTGAGACCTTGTCTCAAAAAGACAAAAGAAAAACAAACTAGTTGAATCATTGAAGCTTCATGTTGCCTTTAGTCCTGCAGTTCAATTCCTCTTCTCATCTTAGGGTTAAATGTGTTAAATTTTTATCTGGAGGTAATATTCATCGGATATTCTCTACTAAAAGTGTGGTATTAGTACTAAATAGAACAATATATGTGAATTTTTCAATACCAAATTACCTCATTTCAACTCTAATGAACAGAAATACATTTCTATAATAATAAAAACCATAACTCAAAGTGATTTGAAAGAGGATTCCTCTTTGCATGTGCACTAGTCACTTTCCTGTCACTTTCATCAATGGGACAAAACATCCCACAATTCCAGTTTAAAGGATCGGGGTTTATTTGACTGACAGCTTCCAGTGGCTTCACTTCATAGTGGTTCAGCTCCAAGACAGAACCGGTACCACCGAGGGCCTGGTGGGAGAAAGTCTGTCGTCACCCATGGTGTGAGGAAGCAGGGGAAGAACTTCCGGGTCACGAGCTCGGTCACCTACGGGACTCATCAGTGGGTGAGTGCCCTGGTGGCACAGCGACCTCGCGACTAGATCACGCTCTGAGCATGAGACTTTAGGGGACATTTTAGATCTAAACCGCATCCATGTGCCAGTCTGTTTAGATTTATGGGGCAGAGTTATGAATGAGATCTGCAGGAATAATTAGTAGTAAGAGTGTATATCTCACATTTTGAGTAATACCTTAGAGGTTTATAGTCATTTTGATATTGAACGTCTACTGATCCTTCATACCACCCAGCAATTCTGTGATTCTTCTATAATTGCAGTACATTCCCAAATGATATTTCCAACTTTTACCCATTCTTCTCAGTTTATTGAACTCCCATGAGTGGCCAGAGTCAAAAGGGGTAATTTCAACACCTCCCACACAGAGGCAAAGCGAAAGTTCAGAGCGCCCGCTGTGGCCTTTACTCTCCCCTGCTCTCTTACCCTGGAGGAATTTGAACTGAGGTTTGAAAGTGAGATAAAGATACCTAAAACAGAATGAAAAAGTCAAATCGGGCAGTAAATTGTTTTTGAAATTTGATTATTACATAGAAGTGAGTATTCCAATAGAACAATTTAATTTTTTGTTTATGAATGAAAAGAAGAATAAAAATTTACTACATGACCCAAATAGAAATTCATGAGATTAAGTTTTTAACCAAAGCAGGAAAAAGAATTCTTTCTGAATAAATTTTAATGAGTCTTCAGATTAGCAAAGTAAAGTAGCCTTTTGATATTGTCATGATCTTGACCCAAGCAGTTGCTAAAAATAATGTACTTTTTTTTTTTCGAGTTCCCGTCCCTTCTTTCCTCTTCTGAAAAACTTAGTAGTTAAGCCAGCAGGTGGAACTAAACAAGCCAGGAATCTGCGCTGGGGATGGAAGGGACTTGGTCACCGGGACCAGGTAATCCCAGGCAGGTGTTGGGTCCGGGCGGAGTGATAAACGGGTTGCTGTGGATTATTTGAGTTCCAGCGAGCAAGAAAGGATCCGTAGAGCGGAATTTGAGGAAGAGATTCGGCCTGGTGGGGCACTTCAGACCCCTGCCGAAACAGGGCAGTGGGCCCTTTGTGCAGGTTTTGGACCCACTGGCCTCATTATCAAGTGACGGAACAGGCATCTCCTGACTCACGGGATTCCGTAAGGTCAGGAGCTTTGCGTCCAGCCTCAGGCCGTCCCACTTATCCGGAGAACCCGTGGGAGCTGAGTTACGCATATGTGATGGACTGAATAAAAACAACTAGAGCTCGTCTTCTCTGTTCATTTTAATTACTGTGTCTGCATTTGGCCCTGTGCTTTGCCTCTAATTCTGCTAGGATTAACCCTCAAATCAGGACCGGTTTATATTTAGCTTGTCCCAGAGAATAAGTTTTAGTTTCTTTCAGGCTTAGAATTAGTGGTCAGAGAACAGAGAAGGTTTAACTGGTCCTGAAGGGAACATTTACAATGATTTTTTTTTTTGTACTGGAATCAAGCTCAGGACCTTGCACTCGCCAGGCAGAAGCCACTGCGCTAGATCCCTGGCCCTATGAACGGAGCATTCAAACACTTTTCTACTTTCGTTTCTCCTGCTCTTCAAACCCTTCTTTCTTGAAGCTGCTGTTTCTAACTTCCTATTTTCTTGGGTTTAATCATGCAAATACTCTCTTTTGTTGCTTTCTTCTTCTTTAAGTCCTGAAGTTTCAACTTGTGCCGCATAGGGTACAACTTATCCATCCAGTCTCCGCTTGTCAGAGTAGTGTTCGTTCTCCTCCCTGTCATCTTCTCACTCTCTTGCCGGGAGGTGCTCTAGTGCACAGGTTTGGAAGTGATCACCCTGGTTTCAGACGGCCGGATGGGAGAAAGGGTGACACCTGCACTCAGTCCTCCCTGTGTCGTCATAGGCCCTTATTCACTCTTCGGTCACGGCTGGGTCCTCACTCCCTCTGACTTCACCTTCTCCCTGCATAGCACTGTTATCTGTCACTTGCTTTGAAGTTAATTGTCTCAGGTTGTTGTTTTCAGTTTTCAGGACCCTGGTCTGGAGAAGTTTGGTAATTTTAGATATTTGTAATGTTTCCTGTATTTCATGGGTCACCAGACATTTTTTTGTGAAGAAACAGACTATAAATATCTTAAGTTTTTTTTTTTTTTTTTTTTTTTTTGCGGTACTGGGGATCGAACTCAGGACCCCGCGCTTGCTAGGCAAGCGCTTATTCCACTGAGCTATATCCCCAGCCCTAAATATCTTAAGTTTTGTGAGGATTATTTCGGTCACAACTGCCAAACTCTTTGCCACAATGTAAAAGAAGTCATAGGGGATACATCAAAGAATGTTTATGAATGGTGAAACTGGAATTCCATATAGCTTTTCCATGCCACAAACTATTACATTTTAATATCTTGCATCATTAGTAATATATTACTGTATCCCTCTTCTAATTTTGTCTTGAAATCTTACTTTACCAAAGCAAGCAGCAGGACAGATGTACCTAGCAATAATTTGCTGACACTTCACTTATACTCCTAAGTGTTTTTGAAACTCATTTTTAACAATAGCTAAAATAGTGTCTTTGGCTGGAACTCTGCGAATTCAGCTTTCCTAGGTGTCCTAGTTACTTTGTCTCCTTGCAGAGACAAAACACCCAAAACTCAAAGTTAAAAATGAAAGGTTTCCTTAACTCATGGTTTGTGGAAGTTTCAGTCTATATACTACTAGCTCCAAGGCAGGGAGGCACAAGGCACAGGGACAACTGTTCATGGTGGCAGCAGGTACCAAGAAACAAGAGCAAAAGCCTCATCTTCTCCTTTATATTGTATGCAGGCTGCCCAACCTAGAGTGGATGTAGCACTCACACCCTCAGCCCCGGGACTAGACAATGAACCCATCACAAACTCTAAACTCAGCTGCCCTCAAAAAGCCCACCTCCTATGACCACATGAACCTTTGGGGAGACATCTAAACACAAACCATAATGCTAGATAAATATATTGACATATCTCTTAAACCTTCCCCATGTTAACTTTCAAATCTGGGCAATAAACTTAGTTAAGAATAGAGTTATTTGGAAGATTAAATAAACTCATTCATATACCATACTTAAATAACATATCATTTGATAAGCATTTAATATTCATTAGCCATGGTCTTTGTTATTATTTTGGCCAATATTTTGCTTCAGTATGGAAAAGGGATTTTAAGTCATAATTATTACAGACTAATGATTTCAAAATATTGGCATTCAAAAGTCTAAGAAAGAAAGAGTAAACAGAAATTTTATTGTTTTATTGTTTTGGATATTGATATTGGCTTTGGAATAAAATCTATATTTCTATAAAATCTAGTTACATCAGAATCAAAAACACTTTTAGAGTAAAAATATACTGGGGATATAGCTCAGTGGCACAACACTTGCCTGGCAAGCACAAGTTATGAGTTTGATTCCTAGCACCAAAAAAAAAAAAGAGTAAAAATATAAGTAGCATTCAAAATTCATTTATTATAGGAGAAATTGATTAAATAATGTAGTATTCATCGGAATACTGTACCTCACATACAGTAAAAAGGTGCAGTAACAATTGTCAAGCATTGCACTTCTGGATAAAACAACAGAAATCAAACCAAAGGGACTACTCTGGGAAGGTAGAATGCAGAAAGTAACTCATTTCTCACAAATAAATAGTGCATTTTCTCCCCACTACTAATGTCCCCTACACTTCTGCCATTTCTGAGAAATAAATTATAAAGGGCTAATTCTTGGGGGTAAAGTAAGGCTTAAAATACTGCTGAAATTGCATCTTGCTTGCTTTCATATTTACATTTTTATTAAATATTTATTAGGCTTCCTTTTTCTAAAAAGCATTATTTAGGGCACATAATTTGTATATATTCCAATTTTTTTTCAGGTTAAACATATAAAATCTTTTTCCTAGAAATAAATGCATAGAATCATCAGGAAATCTTAACCATGTAATTTCCTGAGGCATACATTTTAAGATTTTATATGCTTAAATACATTTATTTAATGCTCATATTTATGATGATAGAACAGCTTGTCCACAATATGGGCATACAATTTCCATGTTTCACTGAATTCTGTCTTTAATAGTGCAAATGGAAATGCATATGGAAAAGAAATCATATGTTCTTCACATGTTAGTGAAAAATGATCAGAGATAATTTTGTTTTATTCTCACATTGGGGAGAGTTAGGAAAAAGTTCCAATTAGGAAACTATAGAGTATTATAAACCAGATTCCTTTAGGTATTTTTTTAGGACTAGTTTTTTGAAGTAGTGACTTGATCTACCCAACATAGGACAGCCGCACTTTCGACAGAGATTCATAGTTCTGATAAAACTTCACTTGGTGATAAGATATAGGAGCTAATGTGTTTAGCAAAATGTTCCTTTAGGGCATTTAAATGATGTTTCCATTTTGTGGTTAAGCTTGATGATGACTTTCAAGGATTTTAAAAAATAAAATTATGAAGACCTGGGGAGCATACCTAGGAAACTAGGAAACTATAATCATGCAAGTTTCACAATTTTTCATTATGGGCTGAAGTTTTTCTTTATGTATTGCTTGCTTGGTTGAATACTTTCTTAAGCAATGAAGATTATTTTTCACTATAAAACAATGCATGAAATGTCCTCTCTAAATCTAGATTTTTTTGGAATTTCTTTTGTAGTGTAATGTATGTATTACAATAGAAAACTATTAGAAGTACTCATAGACAATATTTTATGAATATTATTGTCCATAGTCAGGAAGATTTCAATACCAAGAAGTAAATTCTTTAATATATTTTCCAATGATTAACTGCAAATTAGTATCATTTTGACATTTAAAAAAAATTGTGCCATTTTCAAATGCCAAAACTTCTTGGAAATTAAAATCCCTTGATTCTTTAAACAATTTTCCTCCATCAGGAGGGTAATATGTGGGTTACAATTCCTTCGTTAGTAAGACAGTGTCATCACACTTTAGAAGAAAAGAAAGTCCAGAAGACATTTCTGTGCAATAGACCCAGTAGACCCATGAGCACACAAACATACATGCATGAACAATGGCAGAACATTTGTATCACAAAATAATTGAAATTACAGATACATAAAATAAAAACCAGAAGTACAACCTGCATATTTCCTCTACCCAGGAACTGCCATAGTAAGCACTTTGGGATTTAACCAGGATTATTCTAGCACAAGTTCTTAATGACTTTCAGAGACAATGAGGTTCATCTTTTCCTAATTATGTATTCAATGACATCATGTTTGTTGTGTGTTGATTACCATGTGGCTGACTGTGGAGTAGGAGCATTTACCCCATGGTGATCACCATATGATGTGAACCAGAGCTCTTTTCCCCCACAGCGCAGGTTTATGAGTATTAAAGTACTATAAACATTCTTTTAGTGTATTTCTTCACATATATGCATGCACTTTTTAACAAAAAGAGATCATACCTATTATATTTCTTGTTCCACAACTTGATGGTTTTTGCCAATAATGTCCACCATTCCATTTAACAAATCCATTAACCACACTCAAATTTTAATTGACATAAAACAATTTGACCTAATTACCATATACACTCTGGAAATTTTTTTAACACCTCATTCAGAAGATGTTAACAAGTTTAAAATGTCAGATACTAGCGTACTTCCTACCTTAGCAAAGCTAACTTTGTTCTTATTATTTTCTTCCTGGCATATGCAAATCCTGGTCAAGTTTAAGTTATTTATGTATCAGAGGCAGTTTAGAGTACTGGCATCCTGAAACTAGACTGAAGCTCTAGAAATCGGTACCTTGTGACAAAGTGAGTTATATTCTAACTTGTTCTCCCCCTTATATTTACTTTATGCATAAAATGGTAATAACAAAGAGCATTGCTAAGTGATCACAAAAATTCATATTTCTCACATCCTATAGCATCGGTTTCTTTAATCTTTGCTTTTTATTCCTAAGAGCTCATAGAAATGGATCCTTTTAGGTCTTATAATCAATAATTTAATGGATTCTAAGATCAAATAACTCATGATATAGTTATTTTATTCATATATTGATAAGTTGATATCTGTATGTCATAATCTGTATCTATCTATGTGCATGTCTGTATCTATACCATACCTACCCGTGGATCTACATCTATACGAACCTAGAGTATAGTAAACAATTAGCATTAGGTGTTTTTCATAGCAATAATACTCATGTGAAGAAAGTGAGTTTTTCAATTGAAATTTTTTGGTTAGTGTTCCATTAAATTCTATGGTCTGTTGAGAGTCAATATTTCAGCAAAGCAATCGAAAATTAAATAAATTTTTTGGGAATGGTTAACTATTCTTTCTTTTATGGAATGCAGAGTTGTAAAGGATAAAGACCCTTGCTATGGATTTTTTTATAAATAAAAAGTGGCATCAAGGATAAAATTCAAAGTGCAGGAACACCCCTTATAGTATCTCTAAAGAAATGTCTCTCTAATTAGTGCCTCTAATGAAGATTTAATATTACAGTATTGTAAGATATTGCTCATGTATATGATTACTGAAAGTAGCTGTATTATGCTTGGAACAAACATTTAAAATGACATACAATTTAAATTCCATACTGACTCAGCACTGAAAGCCCCTTTCGGCCATAAACTTAAGTCCTTTACTAGCCTCAACACCACAGTCAGGGGTAGTTTTCCCATCTTTTATTTTAACATTGTAAATGTTGGCCTGAGAGCTGTAAATTCAGTAACTCTTTACTAAACTATTCAACCAATGTCCAAGAAACACATGAGAGGGCATACAAGAAGCTAAACTAAACTATTTTCCAGACCTTAAAAGGAATGTTGAACAGTGGTTTGTGGCAAATGCCTGGAGTCTGAGCACTCCTAAGGCTGAGGCAGCAAGGTCATCATAAGTTTGGGATTGCCTGAGATATACAGTGAGTTTAGGGCCAACCTGATCTGCTTACTGAGACCCTGTCTCAAAAACTGAACCAAAAAATGTAAATTTACTTCATAATCCATAAAAATTAATTATTATGCATGTTATTCAGATAAACTGTTTCATACTTCTATTTAAAATCTAATTACTAAGTACTCCTTTCAAAGGTCTTGTAAATATGTTAGAGCAGATGTAAATATACTTTGGAGTTAGCTGCCCTGCCTTGAAATGATTGCTGTTTGCTCACTTTACCCAATAATGTGTTGGATTTTAAATAGACCAGAAAGCGTTATGCCCGCCCTACCCACTTTATGAAGAAGGAAACCAAGCTCCAGAATATGCTCCTGCCATGGGACAAATAGGCAGACACAATATGACTATTACAGTACAATCCCTTGGCAATTGGTATTTGGCTAAATTTTCTATGGTGATTGAGTCTGTAAAACTATAGGAAACCCAATAAATGGCTTAATTTGTTAAGAGAAAATTACATTCCTAATTAGTACCTAGGGATCAAGTTAAATAAAATAAAAATTAGCTGAGTACCTTTCCTAGATTCCCATCTGAGAGGACACAATAGAAAGACAGGAATACAGAAAACTTGGTTCCATTGAATGGCAAGAAATGCTGCAAGCACCATCAGTTTGCAGTTTGTGTTTGTATCTTCATCACTAGGAACTGCTACTTTCCACTCATTTATCTTCTATTACTCTGGAATGACATCTCAATGATGCTTTTAAAACACTGTCAGAAATCAATAATTTATATATGAAGCAAGAAAGGCACGGGAGATGAAATTGCCTTGACATTGTCATAAGGGTAGAACGTGTATGTGATTTTCCAAATTCAAGTTCATGATACTTTGGCTGTACCTTTACTAGCCATGGATACAAGTCATATTTTTTAACTAATGATATTGTCATTTAGTTAAGCAACTTCAAAAATATTGGAAGATGATACAGAAAAATAATTTATAAACCAAGATCAGACATGAATTTTCCAAAATATTTGAGGCTGGTCTTTTATCATTTAACTCGACTATGCTGAATCCCTGATTTCTCATCAAAACTAGAAGTGAGCTCCTTGGTCTCCATTTAAGTGAAAAATTTTAGAACTCCTACATTTTTAGGAAAGAGCATCTGCTGAAATGGGTCACGAGTGTTTGGGGTGTGAGCTGAGGGTGCACTTTCCTGTGTGCCTCTGGCAAACCATGTTTAGTGAGTGTTGTCAGAATGAAGATTCCTATAGCATTTTGTGAAGCAATATTATTATTGTATAATTTGTTCACTGAAGAAATTTTAACTTTATGAGATAAAACTTCAAATTCAGATGGTGACGTTAATACATATATAGATAGATAGATAGATGTAGATATATACACACACACACATATCACTTTGAAGCATAATCAAATAACCACATTTGATTCAATAAGGAATTATAGCATTAATACACACATTAAGGTAATTTTAGAAAAGCTTTGAAATGCTTAATAAATTTGTGCTGCCGTTGAAAAAGTAGATCATGTAAATTATTGAATTCCATTTTTATAAAATTCCAAAGCATACATAGTATCAGTAACTACTTTGATATATATAACCATAGCCAAGCAGATGTAATCCACTGTATACATTTCTTCAGTTAATCACGAGTACTCCATCACGAGGGCCCAACAGCATCATGTATCACCAACAGCTCACCCTAAGTTCACCTAGTAATTAGGGTAGTTAGTTGTGTTTGCTAATTGATTTCATATGAAGTGAGAATGAATTTTTATATTTATGAAAGGAGGAGGGTTTGGAATCTGGGCCGAGTGCCAGGCGAAGCTGGGTTTCTACAAACTCACAGAAATTGGGACCTGGGGCTCTATTGTCCTGAATGCATGATTCAGAATGGATTCTGAGTCCTTGAGAGTAGTATTCCTTGTTTGTAAAGCTGATAAGAAGCTTATTTAGCTTTGAAAAATATTTTAAAATGTCTCAAAGGGACATAGAAAGAATACATCTATATAATTACTGTTTTCTCAGAGCATATGCTCTAAAAATAAGAGAAAGATGCTAACTTTTTAACTTGGGAGAAATAAAGTTTCTTTTCTCTAATATTTTAATCTTTGTTTTCAACTTGCACTTGTCCTTACAAGATCAATATATGTCTTATAATTAGTGCCATAGAAATATTTTTGAATTGTACCTTTCTAATCTTAATCTTAAAGATAGTTGACTCAAACTTATGAATGTAGTATTTAATATAAATTTAATTGTCATGTTTTGAGATTTCTGTTTTCTTCCTGCATTTATCTATATTTAGCTTTACAAGTAATTCCTTGCCTTTCTGAGAGCATTTGGTGTTTCTGTGCATATATTAAAACATCACTCTTTGTCTTTTCCTAGGACAAATAGGGACCTAACCACTGGATACCTCATTCAGAGAATCTTCCCAATTTTAGGGTAGACTGATAGACATTATAAAATAAACTAATAAACCAATAATTTGCAAGTATGTATCAATAATATGAAGCTCTACTATAGCAATAGGATTTTCTATTAAAGTCAGTGTATCATTGTTATGAGACTGATTTTCCCTTTATGAACACAAAAATTATCCAAAGAGAATGTTAATGCAATTGTATTTGTTTTTTTAGAAGCTCTTTCAGTAGTAAGCCTAAAGCTATAGTAAAAATGAAACATTCTGATTGAAATCAAAGAAATGTATTTCCATAAATTCTCATAGTTTTAGAAATAAAATTAATTGACATATTAATCAAAGAGATAAATATTGGACAGGCAACACATATAAGTCCAGAATGATATTTCTGGGACAAGAAAGCACATTTAATAATTTTATAAAATACTGAGCTCTCTGTCATTTGAAACAACACAATAATAAAGTAACGTTCATGAGAGGAGGAGAGGAAGACATCCAGATTGAAGGACAGAGATGGCAGGTGATGACGACGCCAATTTTTATTCATATAGTGAAATACATGCCCAGATGGAGGAATAAAACTGTGTAGGTGTTGATGGATCAAAATACTGTGTCACCCAAAAATCCATCCAGATGTGAAACAGTCCTAACTTTCAAGGAAGTAATCTATGTTCACAGTTTATTTTCCTGTCCTTGGAAGAAACCACTGGACTGATTTCTGTAATCACAGATTAATTTTATCTCTTGCAGAACTTGATATAAATGTAGCACATGATAGGTACTCTTGTATTGGCTTTTTATTAGTGCATGTTATTATGCAGTTAAGGAGTTTCGTTTCAGCAGGTTTGAGTACGCGTGACACCCTTGGACCGCTGGCACCCTGCCTGTTCCCCACCTGCTCTTCTTTTCCTGATCGCCTGTTTCCTTCTCTCCCCTTGCAGTCCCTTCCACTTTCATGATACCTGTCTGTCTCTTTCTCGTTTTCTCTCCCTTTCTTTTAGATCCCACCTGCAATATTTGTCTTCCTGGGTATGGCTTATTTCACTTAATGCCATGACCCTGAGTCCCATGCATTCTCCTGAAAATGTTATGATTTTGTTGCTTTTTAGATTTGAGTAATGCTCCATTACGTGTATGTAGTACATTTTCTTTTTCATTCATCTGCTGACAGGCACTTAAACTGATTTTCTGCCTTAACTATTGTGAGATGGACTAAAGTAAATATACTTCAGCAGGTATCTGTAGAGTGTGCTGAATTTAATTCTCTTGGGAATATACTACAAAATAGTATAGCTAGGCAAAATGATGGCTCTAGGTTTAGTCTTTTGGAGGGAACTACTTATTTCCGTAGCGACTACACTAATTTACAGTCTTACCAATGGTGTTCAAGGGTTTTTTTTCCCCACCCCATATATCTGGTTGTTTTTAGATTACTAATTCACATGATGTATTTTCTTAGTTATTTATATGTCATTAATTTGGTTTCTTTTGACTTATTCTATTCATTGATAAGTCATATACCAGAATTTGAAAATTTGACAATGCATTTATACATTTTCTAACTGGTAGATTAGGTCTACACTGACTCTGTGCTAAATTGAACTATCAGCCAAAAAATTGTAAATTCTATTTTAATTTCATATTCTAGTTAGAAGCTTAGGAGTGAAATTGGTGGAGAACATATATAAATTAGGCACGGTTTAAATTTATGAGCCAATAATAATCTCTTTTCCCAAGTGATAAGCATTGCACACTCAGGAGACACGTACAAGAGTTCCCTTTACTCCTTTGCTTGTTAGCCCTTGGTCATGTCAGCCTTTATAGTTTTCACACTCTGGTACATTCTTAGCTGGTATATGATAGTATCCTTTTGCACTTTTAATTTCTGTTCCTTTAAAACCTAAAAATATGAACGTAAGTCCTTTGTCATACACAACACATACAAGTTCTTTTCTTTGTTTGCCTTGTCATTTCGTTAAGTATGTTTTAAATAAGTAAAAGCTTTCTATTGCAATGGATAAGATTTATTAATAGTTTTTTTCTGTGGTTAGTCTTTTCTACATTCTGTAAGAGAAACGTCTGTCTCCCCTAAATATTTTTCTACAGAAGCTTTGTATGTTTAGTCCTCATATTTTAGTCTATGAACTATCTAAAAATAATTTTTGTTCATGATATAAGTAAGTTGAAGGTAAAATTATTTCTAGATTTATAGTTCATATGTGTTGCTTCATTTCCAAGTATTAGTATATTATAAATAAGGTTTTACTGCTTTTAGTTTCAATTATAATTTGCCTAAAAACTATTTGCTGTGTATCTCCATTCAGTGGAAAAGATTACAGACTTAATTATAGGCTGGAACATAACCTATTTGATAAAAATCTTATATGCATTAGAGAGTGTCTATCTGGCCATTCTCAGTGAATGAAATATTGTCTATATATGTATATATATATACATATGAATATTACATAGGTAACAACACTTATGGATATTGGGTAGGTAAAAATTAAGCATATTGGATATGGAACAATTGTTGGATAGGTAACAACTATGAAAACTCACTGAGTTATATATATATAACTTAGTTTTTATTTTAAGAAAATTCCTTTCTGTGAATTGCTGTAAAAAGATGTTATATTCTCACTACTGTTGTGATTACATCTAAATCTCTGAATTAGTTTAGCTTTTGCTGTATATCATTTGATACTTTGTTATCAGCTTTATGCACATTTAGGATAGTTATGTTCTATTGAGTATTAATCCTCTTATCATTTTATGAATGACTTTGTCTATAATAGTTTTTCTGTTTTAAAGTGTAAGTAATTTGAAACTATTTTAGCCTATCTGTATGATTAGGTGATTACATATACCAGGTTTATACAATTAGAATTTGCAGAGTATATCTTCTTCTGTTCTTTTTTGGCTAAAATTTTGGCCATTTATATTCATGGCTAATTGCTCATGAATAGTATATAGTTGGATCTTGTTTTTTGTTCAACCTGACAAACTCTGCCTTTTTTTTGAGGGGGCTAGTTCATCTATATTTCCCATAACTATTAATGTTCTTACTTTAAGTAAATAATTTTTCTATTTTTATTTCACCTATGTGCATCTGGATTGTTTTATGTTTCTTCTTTTTGGTAAATCAAGCATTTTATTACTATTTTATCCTTTACTAACACTTTAGTGAATTTTCTGTTTCTTTCATATTTTTAAGTTTAGTTCAAAACATCAATAATAAATATCTTTGCTGTATCACTGTCTATAAATTAGTATTAAAGTTCATGTAAAATATAAGAAGCTAACAATAATATACATTCATCCTAATACCTTTCTGTGCTACTATTGTCAGATGCTTTGCTTTACTATATTTTATAACCCTTATAAGACATGATAATTATTTTTCTACAAAGAAAGCCATCTTCTAAGTATGCATACACTTGTAAATTCAAGTATAATTTTCATTAGGTAGCCCCATTGTATGGGATACCATTTCCCATTAGCCTTAATTACATCCTTTAATATTTCATAGGGCTAATTTCTTACAATTAGCTCTTGCTCTCTTTAAGAACTATTATTTCATGTCCAGTTTTGAAAACAGTATTAGTAGAGATACAATTATGGAGCCATATATTTTTCTTCTAAGTGCCATTCCATTTGTTTAGACTTTGCATTTCAATAAAAAGTTAACAGTCTTTATTTATTTAAAAAGGGTTTTTTTTTTTATTTTAGAAACAAAAGTACAAAAACATATTGACAAACAGACACCCATTATCATAGAAAATAGTACAATCACAACTAATCTATAGACAAGGTGATATGGTCTCAACAGTAGTTGTTGCTTTATCCATTGATATCTTCGAATTGTAGATGTATGGACCCATATACAGACATGCAAATTTAGTCAGACAGT
>PVLD010029103.1:0-18502 GCA_004027595.1 Dinomys branickii | reverse complement strand
ATACAACTAAAACCAGCTCCATGTGGATGATGCCAAGGTCTGCTTTGTGCAGTAGCCAAGCTTTCTTCTCCCTTGGATGCAGAGTTTGAGTGCCTACATCTCTGAGCACACTGAATCTAATTCTGACGTGTACAAGGAAGGACATCATAAATATCAGAGCAGAAATTAGTGAAATTGAAGTTAAAAAAACAAAGAATCAATGAACTGAATACCTGTCTCTTCATAAAAATGAACAATAAACAATCTACCTAATTCTCCCAGAAACAGTAAAGACATAAATACATGCACTTATAAATAAAAAAAGTGAAAATCACACAATTACTACTTTGAGGAAATATGCTGCAATGAATTAGGAAATTCAGAACAATCAAATAGATTCCTAGATGCATAAAAATTTAAAAATAAAACAAGTAAATATAAAAACCTTGACTAATCCTATGACAAAGACATTGAAGCTGTAATGAAAAATTACTTAATGCAGCGCCTTAGACTGCTCTGCTATGATACCCTCTAGGTTGACCCCAGAGGCTTTCAAAGAGAAGCACTACAGTGGATCTGAGGAGAAGACATAGCAGACTGCAGTGATTGGTAAGTTGTTCTGCTTTAGACTTACTGCAGTAGATGATGATTTGCTGGAATGCATTTTGGAAAGAATGCAACTGAGTTCAGGAGGCAAGGCAGCTATCCTATCGGCTCTCAGCTGAGCTCAAAACCACAAAGGGCCCTAAAACTCTTGCAGATTATGTGGTTCTGGATTCAGGCCCAGAGCTAGAGGCCAGAATGAAATTCAGAGAAAATAGAGGTGCTGGCTTACTGCGATTATCCACTACTCTTTGTGGAGCTGTTGCTGGCTGGCTGGGGTTGACCCATGTGTTTCTGGACTCCGACAAACCACACTGTCTACAAGGGACAATAGAGACCGAACTGGAAGTGGACATTTTTTCTCTTTTTTCCTTTATTTTCTTTCTCTTCTCTTTTTTGGTTTGTTTTACTTTTTTTTTCATTGTTTCTTGCTGTTTTGTTATGATTATGAGCATGGTGTCTAGTTCATTATTGTTGTTCAATTCTGTCCTTGTTATTATTTTTTTCTTCTCTCTTTCCAGCCTGTCTTCTTTACAGGCTTTCCTAAGTTTACTTGATCCCTCCTTGTCCTCTAGCCTTGTTTCTAATCTCTTCCTTTTCTTTTGTATCTCTATTTTTTATCCCCAACCCCACTAAAATGTTTTCCCCTGAGAATAAAATTGCCATATTGAGGGCTTATTTACTACATACAATTTTCGGGCTTATTTTATATTTTGTTATATACCCAAAAATCTAGTTTATATTGTTAATGATTGTAAATTAGTAGTGACCTCAGATTGTCATTTTCTAGTCTGTGTTTGATGCTGTTATCATTGCTGATTGTGCTTTAGCTAAAGTAACATAATTATTCTCACTAGATTTTCCTCCTTGTGTATCAAGATTGATATAGTTTAAGGGCCATAAAAATACTATAGATCAGTGCCAAAGAAGAAGGGGCTCAGCCCAGTAGGCAAAAACTTCAAATCACTGATGAATTGAAGAGATAGGATCTTACAACAAACCCAAAGCCAAAAAGCTTGGTACACCTCTGAGAAATATTCATTTCCTAAGGATTTCTAAACACTTGCAATAAATATTCTCACCATAGGCAATTACAAGCAGCTACCTAGGAATTTAACAAACAAATAAACAAGCAAACAAAACAATATGAAAATCCACTTAAATAGGATGCAATTCCAGACATGCAGCTAACTAAAGGAAAACTAAGGGCTCAGTGATGTGGAACTATCCAAAATCTATCCACCTGCATTCTGAAGTTGTAGCAGTGGAAGTAACAAAGCAAATAAATGAGGCTTTAGAAAAAATAAAATCAGAAATAATTCTCACATAAGAGAGATGGTGACAATAATGAAAGACATGCTTAGTTATTCTAGAAGAGAGTAAAATAAAAAATATAGAAGAGCTTATGAAAATGATGGAAATCATGAATGCCAAACATAGGCAAGAAATGGAATCCATAAAACATATTCAAACAGATATTTGGAAGATTAAAAATTCTACTGAATTTATACACAGAAGAATGAGCAAATGTTAAGAGAGAATCACAGATATAGAAGACAGGATTGTGCTTAGCAATCATGAAAATAATGATTTCTTGAAAACAGCAAGGGGCCATGTGAAATCAATCTGGCAGGTGCTAGCCAATGTAAAGAAAATCAATATATGATTGATCATAGTCAATGACAAAGAAGAGATAGCAGAAATGACATTAATAACCACATTCACAGATGTCATGACAGGAAATTTCACTTGCAAGGAAAGAATTTGACATAGAGATAAGTGAAGCATAATGAAAAAAAAAAGACAAGGCATGTAATGATCAAGATTCTGGAAATTAAACAAAGAACAAACATTAAAACCTGTTAGAACAAAGAAACAAAGCATCAATAAACAAAAGCCTATCACAATCACAGCATACTACTCAGATCAAATGCTGAAGTTGAGAGATTGGGGTGAAGTATTTCAAGCCCTAAAAGAAAAAAATCTCCAACCCTGATTGATGTACCTTGCAAAACTATCTTTTAAAATTGGAGAAAAATATAATTCCAAGACAATTAACACCAGAGGAAATCAGTGATCATCAGTCCTGCACTCCAAAATATTCTGAAGAATATGCTGCAAAGAGATAGCAATGATTACAACTCCATTGACCCTAACAGAATGACCGTACCAGGAAAGTCAAGCAATTAAATGGGGGAAAAATGGAAGCCAACAACATAAAAGTAACTTGACAAGGATAAATCAATACATATCATTTATAACCACCAATGTTAATGGTATCAATTCACCAATCCAAAGAAACAGACTGGAAGAATGGATCAAGAGGGAAGACTGAAAAATATGCTACATAAAAGAAACACATTTAAATCGCAAAGAAATTCATAGAGTGAAATAAAAGGATGGAAAAAATACTCCATGTGACAAGAAATCAGAAAAATTCAGGGTAGCTATTCTACTTGCAGAGCGAGTGAATTTCAAGCCAATACTAATTGAGAGCAATAAATAAGGTCACTATATCCTTCTAAAGGGAACATTCCAAGAGAAAATGATTTCAATCATGAATACATATTCACCAAATACCTTCGCACATAACTATATAAAACAAATGTTAACAGACATAAAAGATCAAATAACAAACAATACAATTTAAATCGAGAACCTCATATACCACTGCCACAGATAGACTGATCAACTAGACAAAAATTCAACAATAAAATGTTAGAACTGAACAAAAATTTGAACAAATGAACATAACAGATATCTACAATGTGCTCCACCACACAGTATCAGAATACACATTCTTCTTAAATGCAGACAGAATATTTTCTGAAATATTGCACAGCATGCTAGCTCACAGAACTTGCTTAAGTAAATGTACAGAATTGAAATTACCCCATGCATATTATCAGACCACAGTGCAATGAAATTGTATATCAATGGTAAAATAAAACACTACTTCATAAATAAAGGTAATTAACTATAACCCTCTAGAATAACCAATTTTCACGTTTTAAATAAAAAAATAAAAGAAATTAGAGAATTTGCATAATTAAATGGCAATGCTAGTACAACACATTGGAACTTATGGGATAATGAAAGCAGTTTTAAGAGGAAAATTTATGGTATTGAATACCTATATCAGCAAAACTGAGCACAAGGAAAGGAACACCTTAATTTTGAATCTCATACTTTTAGATAAAGAAAAGCAAGCCAAAGCTCAGGTGAGTATGGGAATTATAAAGATCAGAGCAGAAATCAATGCAACGGAGACTATGAAAACAATAAAAAGAATCAATGAATCAAAGGGTTGGTTCTTTGAAAAATCAAATATAATTGACAACACCTTAGTGAACCTTATCAGGAAAAGGGAAAAAAAAAGACAGAAGTCCACATAATTAGGAATGGAAAGGTTGAAATCACCTTGAATCCTGCAGAAATCCAGATGAACCTCTACACCTATTTCAAGAACTTGTATTATACTAAAAAGTAAAATGCAGCAATATTGGACAGATTCCTAGACATATATGAATTACAAACCTGAATTAGGAAGATACAAAATTTCTAAACTAACCAGGATGAGTCAATGAAATTGAAGATATAATGAAAAATCTATCAACAAAGGAAAGCACAGCCCCTTAAAGATTTACTGCTGAATTCTACATGAAAGTTCGAGAATACTTAATAATATTACTCTTCAAAATTTTTAACGAAATGTAAATGGAACCGATATTCCAAATTTTTTTCCTGGAATCAAGCATTACCTTGATACCAAAACCAGAGTAGGATCCAACCAAGAAAGAGAACTACAAGCTAGTCTTCCTAATAAACATAGATGAAAACATCCTCAATAAGATACTGGCAGACAGCATGAAGCAAATCACCAAGATGATATGCCATGGCCAAGTAAGATTCATCCCAGGGATGCATGTGCATATCAGTATACATAATACACCAAATTAACAGAACCAAGGACAAAAATCATAGGACCATTTCAATAGATATAGGAAAGGCACTTGATCAATTTTAAAAACCATACATGAAAAAAAAGTAAAGAAAACTGGAACAGATGGTCTTTATCTCAATCTGATAAAAGCTATCTATCACACACCAAGAGCCAACATCATACTAAATGGACAAAAACTAAAATCTTTCACTCTAAAATCACAAACAAGACCAGGATGTCCACTATCACCATTCCCATTCATCAGAGTTCTGGAAACATTAGCCAGAGAAGTTAGGCAAGAGAAAGAAATAAAAGAAGAAAGAATAGGAAAGATGTTAAATTATCATTATTTGCAGATGACATGATTTTTTGCACAAAAGTCCCAAAAAATCCACCAAAGCACCAAATTTGATGTTTAATAATCAAATTTAGTAGCATAGCTGAATACAAATTCAATGCTCAAAATCAATAGTCTTCTTATACACAAATAAAAAAACACTCAAGTAGAGAGAAATTTTGAATACCATACCTTTCATAATAGCATCCAAAATATGAAATACCTAAAATCCAATCTAATAAAAGAAGTAAAAGACCTCTACTTTGAAAACTACAGTCCTCTGAAAAAGGAAATTGAACAGAATATAAGAAAATGGAAAGATATTCCTTGTTCTTGAAAAACCAGTATAGTAAAAATAGTCATAATTCTAAAATTGTTATACAGATGTCATGCAGTCTTGTACCAATGCCTTATAAAGAATGTGATAATTATATGTGCCTGAAATGTACAAGTAAAATTAATTAATAAAAAAGATGAGTGGATAGAGAAAATATAGGATGTATACAAATAGAAATACTATTGTTTTAAAAATTGAAGGAACATCTATGACTTACAACTATGTGGATGAATTTGAAGAATATTTTTGTATCTTATTTTGTATCTTAAGTGAATTCAGATTCAGGGAAGTAAAGAGAGAAATACTGGTTACCAGGACATGGGTAATGGGAACATGAGGATATTTTGGTCAGAACCTAAAATATATCATGGTGATTATGGTTAATAATATTCTATTGTATACATGAAATTTACTGAAAATGTAATCACCAAGATTCTGGCTACACACACAAGCAAGTAGGTGATAATTGTGTGATGTGATTGTTTCATTAATTCATTTGATTGTAATAATTTTCATTGTTTACATATATCAAACCATACAAATTTTTCTTCTCAACTATACCTCAGCAAATTTGAAAAATAAATAAATATCTCAGGAAAACTACATTATTATGAGCAAGAGAATGACTTAAACTAGGGATTTATTCATACAATGGCCACCAAATAATAGTAAAAAAACTATTAAATTACACAACAAAGGTAAACATTAGTGAGCTGATGTCATGCTGAGAAAAGTAGGCTAGAAGAAAGCCTACTACATTATGTCTTTATGTAAAGTCATAATAAAATCACAATCTGTGATGAATGAGTGAAGCCATTGCCTGTGATTTGGGGAGTTGTACTGATTGGAGAAAGGATATAGCAGGACACTCTTGGATATGGGAAATAATGTTTGTCTTTGTCATAATTTGAACAAAGTGCACAAAAACTTTTCAAAGATTGAATATATTATCTGATCAATACGTCACCAAAACACACTCCTTCACACTGCCTGATCCCCTACTAACTACCCTGCTACTCTCTGAGATGCATTTTATAGGTTCTCCATATGACTAAGACAAATGGTATTTGTTTTCTGCACATAGTACACTATTTTAAACTTGAGTAGTATTTTTACCTAATATAACAGATACAAGCCCGGTGTGGTGGTGCATGCCTGTAATCCCAGCACTCGGGAGGCTGAGGCAGGAGCATCATTGTGAGTTCGATACCAGCCTGGGCTACAAAGTGAGCTCAAGGCCAGCCTGAACTGCATAGGAGACCCTGTCTCAAAAAGACAAAAAAAAAAAAAAAGATACATAAACAGAATGAATGAATGGAAATGTGATTAAATACAAACTGCTTTTAAATTTTTATTTTGACCACAAAATTTAATTTCTAACAAAATAAGAAAAGACATGTGCCATTACTCACATGTTCTTATTTATCTATTAACTAAACATTTTAGCGTATTTTTAAGATATTAAAAGTGAACAATTTCATATTTCCTCATTTGTAGATAATTAGATCAATGTTAAATGGCAGTATAATGGAAAAGTATATAGTCATTTATAATTAGGCTGTAAATTTTATTATAATAGAAAATTATGAAATTTTGAGTGGAAGAAATTTATACTAAAATTATAAGTAAGATATCACTCACTAAAAATAACATTTTTCTATACAGGGTAATAGTACAGAAATACATACACCTTTTCACAAAAAGAGACAAAACTTTATTATTAGGAATTAAAATTCAAAGAACATTTAATTTTCTTATATTCTGTATCAACATTGTAATTTTACTATGTCATTCATATAAATAAAAAATAAAGCTATATTCATTGTCGTAAATGAAATCTTATTTATTAAAAATCATTTCCTTTGACATTAATGTGAAGTAATAACTTATTTCCTTTCCCAAGTTATTAACTACCTCTAAAGAATAATTTTAAAAGTAGGAAAGGAGATTCAAAGCAATTTTTATGTTCTCTACATTTCTTTGGTCAGTGACCAGACTTTCTTTTCTATTTTTATTGTTAATAAGTAATCTTAAAATTATATAAACAAAGGAAGTTTATTCTAATTAATTTGTCATGTTCTGGTGTCTGTGTAAATGTGTAATTTCAGGTTTAGGTACTATTCTCTTTAAATACCATTCTCAGTTTTCATATATGGAAGGCAGGTGATTGTCAAAGAGACAAGATAAGAATATACATAGTTTTCTTCTTTCCAGAAGTAAAGATTTCTAATTAATTTTGCTTTCCCTTTACAGATGCCCCGTGAGGTAAGCTATCAGCATTGCACCTGGAAAGCTAGTTGATAAAAATTCAATCAACTTTATCCATTTTTTTTACTTTCTCACAGGTTGGTCCAAGTTCTAATAAGCAGGAAGAAATTTAAATGTTGATTCAATTCTTATTAGTGGAAATGTGCTATATGCATCTGCAAGAGAATCCTTTTTAAAAAACAGGTAATTTTATTCCAAATTCTTTTAGTCTAATGCACTGAAGTATAATGAATAATTCTCATTATAAATTATGAATACAACTAGAAATAGTATAGACCATTATAAAAAATGACCATTTTTAACAAATCATATGTGCATTTGCCATAGTGAATATATAATAAAACAAAATAAATGTTCTTTATCATATTTAGAGGAACTAATGCTACTTCTGAATTTATAGAAATGTATTCACAGGATTCACTGGGCGTCTAGGCACTTGCAAAAGTACAAAATATTCAATGTATTTCCAAACAGCATTAAGCATATCACGTAGACTACAGAGTATCTTTATAAGGCTCTACTACTCTTTACGAAGTACTTGTAAGGAGTAGTATTTTTTTTTACACTGGCTGAGAAAATCAAACTTTCTTTCCTGTAGTGCTTAGTATCACAGTTTCCAAAAATAAAAATTGATTTATTATTGTTGAACTGTTTTTCAAATTATAAAAGTCACAGTTTGTGTCCCTGGGAAATAGACTTAGATTTATTGGCCAGTGCTCTCAGAATTTATCTGTGAGTAAAGAAAGAAAGTTGAACTGAGGGAGGATTTGTACTGTCCTGTACTCACACCAGAGGCCTCAGTTAATCTCACAGCGAGCTTTGTGGCTGTAATGGCCTTAACAGTTTGCCCAGGTTTGTAACCCCTTCATACCCATTAATTGGGTGTGTGATATCTCCAGGGAACTAACGTAATTTGGTAAAATGACTTTAAGCTGACTACAATTCCTGGAGAAGGAATAAGGTGTGTACTCTCATCTGTGAAGATTCCTAGTAATTCACAGAATAAATCCCACCAGCACAAATGGACATTTCAGCACCGTTCCCTACAACTAGGAAGAAATGCATACAGTGCTTAAAGGTAGAAAGAAGAGAATAAAATTTTCTTATTTCCCAATGAGCCATATACAATCAGTATTAAACTTTAGATTGGACTTTATATATTACCCAGCCTGCAAACCTAGAAGTTAGTTTTACATTCTCAGTTTCCTCTCTTTTACACTCACATCCAGTTAAGTAGCAAATCTTGATAGCTTTATACACTAAATAGCTCTTCAATTAATATGTTTCCTAATTTGCCTTTCATTTCCACAGCCCTCCTTCATACCTTTTAGCATTTCTTGCTTCATTTATGACATTCATGGTTTTATCCATTCTTCAGTGACTGAACTGTTATTTTATTCCTGTTTGCCCTAGGATTTCCTGCTAGACTTGTTCTTCACAAATTACATCACAGATTTTTAATGATGTAACAAGTTTGGTTTAGAGTACTTACTTTCTCAGACATATTATTCTGGTACTTAACATGCCATTACCAGCTACCAAGTACATGCAAAAAGCGCCCCTACTCTTTTCCTCAAATTTAGCTCAGTGGCTGGTATGGTCAACCCTATATCACATCTGAATAATTTTATTTACAATGACCCCAACTCCCACTTTATCCTCTGTGCTCAAGTCTCCCATAGTTAGAAGGGGTGATATAAATCCATGGCAAATGTCAAAGTAAAAAGAATGTATTACCATAAGACACATTGCCAATAATACCTCTGAGACACTCCCCTTCAGTTTGAACAGACTTATCCTATGGTTCTTGCCACATTCCAAAGCCATTTTTAAAATTATTTTTCAAGAATGTCTTCACATGTGTCATCTTTTTCATTTCAATGTCCTGAATAAATGCAACACGTTTGCCTGTCACAATCCTTTGCATTTTGCGGAAGAGTCCGAAGTTGCGCAGTACCAGATGTGGGGAATACGATGAATGTTGACACAATATAATGATGGTGCATGTTTGCCTCTTCTTGTGTCTATCTCAGCAGCAGCAGTGCTCATAGTTTTATCATGATTAGAAATGCTCTGGAAAGAACTCTTTTGGCAAGAATTATTTTGAGGGGAAATTAATGACAACATTTCTTCTACAATTATAGATATTTGTATTTTTAAAAATCAGTGTATATTTTGATCAGTGCTTGCAAAAGGATGACATAATATTCAGCCTAAACAGAATGAAATTATCTTATTTGTTATGACATTGATGGGACTGGAGATCACAAGCAAAAGTAAAATAAGCCAGGCCACGTCATGCCACTTCCATACGGAGTATAAAAATGTTCATCTAATAGGAGTTGAATTATAATGTTGATTTGCAGAGTGAAGGAGCATAGATTGCAGGAAGGACAGGGAAATTCTGATGACGAAGCACTGTGGTACAGTTAGGCTTGTGAAGTCTTATGCTATTCCACAGCAGGATGATGATGGATAATAATCTTTCAAAAAGCTAAAAGAAAATAATTGGATGTTTTTACCTTAAAGCAATAATAAACGAGGTGATATGTATTTCTATCCTGGTGGAAACAGTACACTACATAATCCGGCATGGTGGCATACGCAGGTAACACCAGCATTCAGGAAACTGAGGCAGTAGGGACACCATAAGTTTGAGGTCAGCCTGGACTACATAGTGAGTTCAAGGCCAGCCTGAACTACACAGTGAGACCCTGCCTCAAAATGACAAAACAAAATATTTGAATATATATATGAAAATGTCACATTTTGTGGCATTTATATGTATTCTATGTGTTTTTACTTTGCAGTGAGAATAAATATAATATATAATCAATTGCAAAAAGGAAAAATAAAAAATATATATATATATATGCATTTCTTTCATTGATTATATGTACTTTTAATCACTGCTATGTGACAGAATCTATTGAAAGCGCTGAGAACAGAGTAAGTGGCTAAGATAGATACAATCCTTAACGTTGTGGAACTTAAAATATGGCAAAAAGGGAGCCATTGTTTAAAAGGTTATTCCGATAAAAGAAAAAAGTCTGTAAACAAAATTAACAACAAAAACTTTTTTTAAAAGAGGACTCACTAAGTCACTTAGTTGCCCATGCTGTGATCAAACTTGTAAACATCCTGCCTCTGTCTTCCATAATTCTAGGATTACATGGCTGCTCCCTCATACTCAGCTGATTCTGTGAGTTTTTTGTGTGTTTTTGTTTTTTGTTCTGGTACTTCAAATCAAAGTCGGGGCCTTGCACTTACCAGGCAGGCGCTTGTGCCACTGACCTATATCCCCAGCCCTGTCGTCATTTTGTGATTTTTATACAAGAAATATAACAAACAATTCTTGTGTATCCAAACTGACACTTTTTACTGATGGGTTTCTCCCTCATTATAATTCCTTTAGAGTTGCTGTGGTGCCGCCCAGTGTAGGCAATGTGCCATGGCACTGACCACTATGGCCCCGAGCCAACATGGCACTGGCCACCAGAGGCCATGTGCTAAGCCCCACCTTTCTTCCTCTGAGTCAAGTTACGACTTCCTACTCTCCTTTTGTGGTACCTTATTTCATTTTCCCATGTTCCCACCCAGTGCTGGCCTGCCTTGTCATCTGGTCCAGCTGCAAGCCCAATCTCCAGCCTGGCCCTATACAGCCATTGTTCGTCCAGCCAGGCTCCTCAGAAGCTCCATGTTCCCCATATCCCTGCCCACTCTGGTCTTCTCTGTGCTCGCAATAAAGGCTTTTTATTCTGTTTCATTTCTTTCTGTGCTGAAAAAAAACCTATCATTTACATTTTGTGTTCTCACTGCTAGCAGAGTTCTTTTAATAACATAAATCTATCCTTGCATCTCATGTTTGCCATATACGTTTAACTCTCTAGGGAATCTGCTTTCCACTTCAACTCATTAAATACTACTCATCTTTCAGGTGGCAAAGTATAGATTTTATTCACAAAAATGCTTATACTGGCAAATATTATTATCTCCATCCTTGGGGCAGTCAGTGGTCCAGGTGATACAGATTTACATACTGAAAGTTTGGCTCTTCAAAATTAAGGTGTCAAAATTGTAATTGTTAATGCAATGATATTAGGGGATATTGGGAGGGCACTATGAAGTAATTCAGACATAAGTGTGGAAACCTGATATAACTTAGGATTAGTTCCCTTATAAGATGAAACATAAAAGCTATTTATTTATTTATTGTCTTTTTGAGACAGGGACTCAGTATGCAGTTCAGGCTGACCTCGAGCTCACTTTGTAGCTCAGGCTGGTCTTGAATTCACAACAATCCTCCTACCTCAGCCTCCTAAGTACTGGGATTACAACCATGCACGCCCCTCAGCTTTTTTTTTAAATGTCCACATGAGAATATAATGAGGAAAAAGAACAAAAAGTATTTTTGTGCTAAAACTAATGAAATGATTCTAAAGTGACATAGGAAAATGAGAAATCTAAAAGGTCAAAATGGTGGATATAGAGATCAAAGTCAAAAGAATGGCAATATAGGAGGAGATACATAGAACATTACACTCAACAACAAATTAATATGCACTTTTCTCAAGTACATATATAAATTTTCCTGGATAGACAATATATTTTGCCACAAATGAGCCTCAGTAAATTTTGAAATAATTTAACCGTACAAGTGATCTTCTCAGACCATAATGGAATGGCAAAAAACAAAAAGCAAAACAAACATAAAGCAAAGCAAAACAAAACAAAACAGAAAATTCACAAATATGTGGAGATTGAACAAAATATCCTTAAAGAAACAATGGATCAAAGATGATATCACATGAAAATTATGCAAATGTAGATAAATGATTAACACAAGCACACTTCTATTTACTCATGAAGTGAAGAGAATGCTCAGAAATTTTTATCGTAATTCTTGCTAAAATATTATAGATCTTAAGTCATTTACTTAACTTTACTAAATTTACATTTTGAGGAGCTGAAAAAACAAAACTAGTAGGAGGAACAAACCTATAAGTGAAAATTGTATAGTTGTTATTTAGTGCAAATTCTATAGTAATTAAGTATAATAAATATGGATAGAACTATGGTGAAAATAATTTTGACTGCTATAAAAGAACAAATAACTAAAATCACACAGGAAAGTGAGAACATTATTTCTACCTTTAATGAAGGTAAGCACAGCTATATACCAACAAGTTAGGAAACCTAGTGATGGAGAACCTGTTGGACTTTTCAATGATTAAAAGATAGTGCACTGCAGCATGCATGCTACAGATTTATCACCACTGAAACATTTCTAGAAACACAGGAGCCCAGTGTCATATCTCTACAAAAATCAGATAAAGAAATCAAAAGAAAAGAAAATTGTAGGCCCAACTTCCCTATGAATACACAGGTAAATCATCTTAATATCATAACACATTTAATATAACCTCATGTTTAACAGATTATATACTATAGCTAAATCGCAAGCATTCCAAGAATGCAAGGATGGTTCAAAATAATCATATTAATCAATATACTACATTCACTTTGAAAAACAACTATAACAAAAATCATGAATCAGTCACTTTGTACACAAAAGACTCATGAAACATATTAAACTATCATAAGAAAAGTGACTCAGAGCAATAAAAGGGAATTTTCTTAGTACAGTGAATAATATTCATGAAACATCTACATGAACCTCAATGTTGAATAAATGAAAGTTTTCCCACTTAAATAAGGAATAAGACAAAGATGTGTATTTCACGATTGCTTTTCAGCATTCTATTGTATGTTCTCACTAAGAAAATAAAAAATAAAAGTTATCTAGATTAGAAAGGAATGTATTGTACTACTTCAAATCAGAGATAACACGCTTTTGTATACAGAAAATTGCAAATCCATAACAGCCATACTAGAGCTAATAAATGAATTCAGCAATGGTATGTGGAACAAAGTAAACACGTAAAAAATTGCTGCATTTTTACACCAGCAGTGAGCAATCCAAAAACGATATTAAGAAAACAATTCCTTTTGTCAATGATGTCTGGAAGAATATAACTTCAAAGAGTAAATACAATGTTGTTGATGAGTTAGTTTTGCACTGAAAGCTAGAAAACATTGCTGAAAAAACTTTTAAAATGACTTAAATAGATGCAAAGGCATCCTACATCCATGGATAGAAGACTAGATATTGCTAAGATATCAATATTTCACAAAGTGTTAAAGTTTCAGTGCAAAATCCATCAAAACTCCAAAAGTTTAGGCTGTGCAGCAACAATTATCTCAAATTCATTTGAAAGTGACAGTCCCTGAATTGGAAAAAAAAACAAACTGAACTTTATTTCTTTATTTCTTTTATCAGTTTACATATTTGATTGCTCTTAACACCCAGTTTCAAAATTCACTAAGGCATCATAGGTGAATTGTGCCAATACATGTGTTTATTATGTATATCTAAAGTATACCAATAAAATTAATGTTAAATTTCATCAATATACAAATATGGTAGTACCAAACTGAACAACATTTTAAGTTATTACCTCCTTAGGAAAATAAAACATAGTATGTTTGTTAAAGTTGAATGACAGTATGTTTTAGAAAAGAAGAATATGAAACTAAGCAAAGGAATGTACAATCACTGACAATGACTAGAAAAATAAGATTCTGATGAAAACCCTCGAATAAATTAGAGGGTTCGCATTTCAGGTTTTCAAAACATACTGCACAGCTATAATCAAGAAAAAGTGAAGTCCTATATACATAAATCTAGGGCCAACTGATATTTGAGAAATGTGTCAAGGCAAAAATAGATCCCTAAGCAAACAATGCTAAAACAACTGTGCAACCCTATGCTAAAAGTGAAGCTACACTACTACGATCTCATATCATAAACAAAATTTAATTCCAAATGGATCAATGTTTCAAATATAAATGAGTTCAAGATTTAATGTAAAATTATTAGAACAAAGCATAAGATTTAATTTTCATAACTGTAAACTGATTCTTAGAGACTATACTGAACCATGAAAAACTAAAAAATAATTAGATGATTTATGATCCGTATAAAATTTTAAAATTCGTGCCTTAAAGAATATTATCAAGAAAAGGTAAGCAAAACAATGGAGAATGGGATAAAATATTTAAGAATCACATACCTGATAAGGTTTGATTCAGCAAAATGTCAAATAACTCAGTTAAAACATGGGCATAAGACTTAAAATGAGCTATTTCTAAAATGTACACACAAACTACAAATAAAAACTGAAAAGATACTCAGTATCATTAGTCATTAGAGAAATGCAATTAGATTGACAAAGTGACCCTCAGTATTCCCTAGCAGGCTAAAATTTAAAACAAATACCTAGTAATTGCAAGGAGATGGAAATTGAAATTCTTATACATTTCTGGTGAAATTTAAAATGATGCTGTTGCTATATTTGTAAAAACTCTTTGGAGATTCCTCAAAAATCTAAATGTAGAATTACTGTATGACCCAGAAGGTCTATTCCTTGATTTATATCTATTAGAACTCAAGGGTTTATGTTTACAAATGTTTATTGCAGTGTTACTCAAACTTGCTACACTAGAAAAAGCATAGGAGAAAATCAACAGGTGAATGAATGAAAAAGCTAATATATATTACCTAATATATATTTTATATAAGCTAATTAATGTGTGTAGATATAAAATATTCATATAGTCAGAAATATTTATATATGTAATACATTTAGTACAATATATTTATTTGTATATGTATGTGTTATATAATATTATACATTATTATTTTAATGTGTATAAATTAAAATATTATGCACTAATGAAGATAATATTCTGATACTTGCAACAATATGAAAATATACTGAAGAAAAAAATCAAACACAAAAGACAAATTCTTTAAGCTTCCCTTTACATGAAATATGAAGTGTAGGCAAACACACAGAGGCAGCAAGTAGATCAATGGTTTACTAGTGGCTGTGGAAAGGAAGCAATAAGAAATTACTGCTGGCCAGGGATGGTGGTGCACACCTGTAATCCCAGTACTTGGAAGCTAAGGCAAGAGGATCAGTGAAAGTTTGAGGCCAGCTTGGGCTACATACTGAGTGCACAGCCAGCCTGAACTAAAGAGCAGGATCCTGTTTGAAAACCCAATTTTTTAAAAACATGGAAAGGTAAAAAAGAGAAAGAAATTATAGCTTAACAATTTCAGAATTTCTGGGCAGACTGATACAAAGTGTTGGAAAGTTGTTAGGAATGGATCTAAAACATATATTCAATTTTTGTATCAAATAAACTACTATGATATTTGATAATGGGAGAAACTGGATGTGATTCATACGGTAACATTCTATCTTTAAAATCCTCCCTTTTAATTTTGATTTCTTTTTACTGGCATACATTTTGATAAAGAATTATTATACTGGTTGTGTGAAATGGATACACATTTGATCTTAGCCAAAAGGCTGAGAAGCGATGTGTGAAATAGATAGAAATAGCTATCTTGATTATTTTAAAAAATTTCTCCCACTTGTATCTTCCACTCTCCCCACATTCCCCTGAATCCTTTCCCCATTTCCCAAAGTGTATTTCTCTGCTTCCAACCATCTCTCTTCTACTTAACTCATAATTTTATTTTTAGGTTCTCACATGAGAGAAACCATGTAATATTTAACCTATTTCTGACTTATTTTACTTCTTTATGATCTCAGAATATATCCACTTTCTCCAGTTGACTCCAACTTATCCTTATTTATAGTTGAATAATACTCCATCATGTGTGTGTGTGTATATATATATATATATATACACACACACGTATATGTATACATACACATACTATTAGACATATATAACCTCTAACATAAAACAGGTTCCATTTTCTAATGTCTTGTTCAATCTCTTTTTTCACAGGTCTATAGTTTGCATTTGTAAATATATGCATTTACAAATTACCGTGTTGCAAACTTGGGTATGCATGTATTATGATAGTATAATGTCTTTATCTCTTTAGCGAAGATATTCAGGAAAGGTGTACAGTGATTGAATGGCATTTTTTTTTTCTGTTCAGGAATCATCATACTGATTCTGATGGTAGTCATATTAGTTTACATTCTCACCAAGAACATCTTGCTTTTTCTCTACAACCTCACCAGTATTGTTTGTTTTATTTTAGAGAGAATAAAAAAATTTAAAAATCATCAAAAAGATACAGAATTTTAAAACAAGGTGATAGAAAGTCAACAATGGTTGTTATACTGCATATTGTTATCCTCAAGGTAGTTGTTCAGATTACCAGTTATAAGCATGTAAAATTGGTCAAAAATTTTAAAAAATTAAGCATTAACTCTTCCTTTCAATAAACCAACAGAAATTAGCAATACAATTATCTCAGCTATCTTGTCTATCTGTCATCTATTTTTTCTATTCCTTCCTGTTTTATTTTCTCCTTTCCCTCATCCCAGTTGTTCTTTTGTTTTGAGCACTTTCTTTCCCTTTCATAATATCTATAGTGTCTTTCAGATTTTATTTACTCTTTCAGATTCTTACACTAAGGAGACAATGTGGATATCTACACATTTGGGTCTGATTTATTTCACTTAGTAGTATGGTCTCTACTTGCATCCATTTACCTGTAAAAGCCTCTAGTTTACCTTTCTTTTTATCTGAGTAATACTCCATCGTGTAATAATAGCACATATTTTTCCATTCCTCAATTGATAGGCATTCGTGTTATTTCCAAGAGTTAGCTATGACAAATTGCTCTGTTATAAACATGGGTGCACTTATATCATGGTATGATGTTTTCCATTCTCCTGTAACAATACCCAGAAGGAGAATTTAGCCCCTGATGGCAGCTATTTGGGGAGTATGATGAAATCTCAATGTTGTTTCGATTTGCATTTCCTAATGGCTAATGGCACAAACATATTTTCATGTAAAAGGGGTGATCAGAAGAAATTATGAGTGTTTAAAGAAAAAAATTATTACAGTAAAAGACACATTGCCACTGATCCCTCTCAAAGTACTCCCCCTCTCTGTGACAGACTTACCATGCTTGGAACTTTCTGAAGCAGTGCCACAACTTCTCTTTCATGAGCACATTTAAAAATGTGATGAATAATAAGAATGAGTGCTGCTGCTTAGTGACATCCAACAAAAAGGCAGGCATATACAATATGATGGTGTTTTTCACCTCCTTATTCACAGGATCTGACACTGTAACTTCTGACTCTTCCTCAAAGTCAAGATGACAATTAAATTTAAAGGTATTGATTCAGCATACTTAGCCAGAATACTGAAGCTAAAGGCAATACAGAGGACTTCCAGATCAGCTTTCAGGAAGTGACAAGAATGACAGGAAAATATGTGAAAAATAAGGAGCTGTATTTTGATAGGAATTAATCTCAGTGCGTTTTTACTTTAATAAGTTGTTACAGTTTAATGATTCATTGTAAATTTTGATCAAACCTTGTAATTTTCATTCATTGCACTTCTTTTGAGAAGTATCTTTTCATTTAATTTACCCATATTTTGATTGATTCATTTGTTTACTTGGTTTATTTTTTCAAATTGTCCATATATTCGAGAGGTCAGTCTCCTATTAGAAGAGTATCTGGCAAAAAATTTTCCTACTCTGAAGGTTTTAATATCCTACTGTTAATTGTTGCCCTTGCTGTGTGGGAGCTTTGTAACTTAATATAATTCCATCTTTTAATTTTTCATATTATTTCTTATGGTATCTGAGTTCTGTTTAAGAAGTTCTTACCCATATTTGTGTCTTCAGGTGTTTTCTTCCTAGTATATCATCCAGCAGTTTCAGTGTTTCTATTTTTATATCTAGGTGTTTGATCCACTTTGATGTGATTTTGGTACATGATGAAAGATATGGGTCTAATTTCAATCTTCTGTACCCGAATGACCAATTTACCCAGCATCATTTGTTAGAGACCATCTTTCTCCAGTGTATGTTTTTAGCAGATGTTTTACAGATCAGATAACTAAAGGTGAATGAGATTGTTTCTGGGTCTTCTGTTCAATTCCTTTGGCCAACATGTGTATT
>PVLD010029102.1:0-18505 GCA_004027595.1 Dinomys branickii | reverse complement strand
AGGGAAGGGAAGGGAAGGGAAGGGAAGGGAAGGGGACAGAGTTCTGGAGATAGTTATACCACGAATTAGATGAGTTTAGCCTTCATTTTCTTTGAATCTGTAATTAACACCATATTACAGTAGGCAGAAAGTAAATTTGTCCCGAAGCTGAAAGGGAGGCTCTCATCACCTCTGAGGGGAAAAATAGTTACTATTAAAGTATCAAGGGCTATGTGAAGAATTCCTATAATCAAGTCATCAATGGGCCTTTGCCAAGCTTAATGGAAGTTCCATGAGAAATTTAGGTACTTTCTGTTGAGGTGCTTTCATCTTTCTTATCAAGAATAGGACCTTCATTTTTCTTATCATCTTGAATATATTTTCTATCTCAAGCACCCAGTTCATTTTATTTCAATAAACTCAATTTAATGTGTGTATTAAATTAAATCTTTTGTTTAAGAAGTTTGCACGGATAAATTTTCAGAAATATTTATACATATATCAATAATATTAAGCTAAAAATTTGTTATATTTAAAAGCAATTACATTAAATTACAGTCATAAGACCCTTAGATGCACATTGTTTCAACACTGTCTGCTTCTGCTCAACCAACCAATCATAAATTTCCTCCAGCTTCAATGCTTTTCCTGTGGTGGTTAATATCCATTTCAAAGTCCATTTCTGCTATCAAGGACAAAATTCACACACCAAAGACTTACCTATGTTAATGTTCTGAGAATTGCCTATTTTTCTCTGTCAAAGACCCTGTTTTGTATATGTTACCACATATACAAAAATGAGAGTAACACTTTCCTTCTGTTTCATAAAACACTTTACTACATTTTATTCATGCTAATTTTAAAGAACATTCAATTTATTAAAAATATTCACATGTTCTGAATAGTAGCATATATTGTTTAAAACAAAATCAGAAAAAATTGACTAGCATCACTAGTATCACTAGTATTTCAAACTAAAGAAAGTAAACTTACTGGCATTTTTAAGGTTGAAAATTCATCTAAAGGTTTTAAATTTCTGATTTTGACCTTAGAGCTTATTTTTAAAATATGAAAGTGAAGAACAGGGCGGCACAAACTGGAGTCATAGTTCCAGGGAACCGTTTGGGCCTTACTGCACAACATCTGCCAGACTCTAGTAATTTAGGTAATTAAATATACAATTTTAAATAGAAATTATATTTCACAGTGTTAACTTACATTTTAGTAAATTGGATACTAGAAAGTGTTTGGGCTCTAAAAATAAGTAAGTGTACATCTTTGTAACAACTTGAAAAGTATAGATTTCATGCTACATGTCACAGGAAATAAAAGAATATATGTTTTTTTTGCGGTATTTACTGTGTCTCAATACTAAGAGGTAGATGTAAGATATTTAATGCAATTTACAGTAAAGTTCTATGAGATAAATAATATATAACAGATTAGGGCACCAACTTTCAAAAAACATAACCACTTTGTAAATACATACGATTATAAGAATACGCTTCTGAGAAGAATTCAAAATTGTATTTTAAGGGTGCATTATTGCTTTTCTAAGAGTAACACCTCATCATTTAAAAATTGTGTGCCCTTGTTTTTATTTTAATTTACAATGGATTGAGCATGTCCTGGACCATAGGAACGGCTACCCAATGTTCTGATCCTCCTTCCTGAGAACTCATGTGCTCATGACTACACTGAGACCACCTGATTACCACTGTGTACATCTCTCCTAAACTAAAACAACAAAAGTGCATTTGGGTCACACAGGTAATTTCGTATCAAGCAAACATCAAGTGAATAATGGAAGGTTTGCAGAAGAGTAAAGAGACAGAAGCTGAACGATGACCCAGCCCTACAAGTCAGCAATGTTTTCACAGTTGCTTAAGAAATTTACTATTAATATGATATCCATCCATGTTATGTGAATCAATAAATAATTCTCCTTATTACTGAATAGTTTCGTTTATCTATAAGAGTTTCACACTTTGAGTTTCCATTCACTTATTGTGGACCTTTGGGTTGCTTGCCTCCTGGGGTTACACGAATGAAGCTTCCTTGAGCACTAATACACTCCAAGTCTCGATGTACACATGGTGTTTTGTTCAAGTCTTAAGGCTTTTATTACAGCTAGACTCTAGACACTTGGGGGAAAGTAATTCTTCTTCTCAAATGAGCTACACCGTAGTTTGTGACTCGTTTTCCTAGAAAGCCTGCCTGAGTTTTTCTCTAATGGAAGAGTTTTCAAACTGTTGAACAAGTGTCACCAAAGAACTTGAGCCAGGGTTATTGCCGGGTTTCCCTTCTACCCATGCATACTGGGAATATTAATTATATTGCAAAAGTCATTCTGCCTCTGTACAAAACTTACCTTCATCAGTGTGGCTGGGCTTTGGGAAAACGCACAGTCCTTTTCCTCAGGATACTTTTCTAGGTGCGTCACATGTACTGTGCAATGCAGGTGATACTGCCAGTTTGGAGAAGAGAGAGGAATCAAGGGAAAGAGGGTCAAAGAGAAACTCTTTGACAATTAAGGAAAAATGACCTAGAAATTTCAGAGTAGAGATTTTAAGAGCAGATAGTTTGTAACTAGCCTGCACACATTTAGACTGCATTTTAAGCAAAAGATCACAGTGGTGAGTTTTGTTTTTTAATTTAGAAACAATTCATAAGCTAGGGGCTGGGGATATAGCTCAGTGGAATAAGTGCTTGCCTAGCAAGCGCAGGGTCCTGAGTTCGATCCCCAGTACCACAAAAAAAAAAATTCATAAGCTATTTCTGAGTACTGCATGAACCCTTTCATCCCTATATGTCTTATATTCTTAATAAAAGAAAAACTCTTTGCACTTAAAGAATTTATAAACTGAGGTAGGTAGGTATGATAATAGACATCACAGTAATAAAGTGCAGTGTTTAATTTTTAAATCATGTTTATTCTGGCAATTCACAAATAGAACATATGAACAATTGGTTAGGTCACACTAATTAACTTCTAATAAATATCAGCTCTGTGGGTAGAGATATGTGAGTTTAAAATATGTTTTTCTTCTAAGGTATAATTGGTGCTTCTGTTTGGCACTTGAAAATGCTTTCTCATTAGCTCTGGATTGTGAGTTCCAAGCTATGATATGGCCATCCTTGGGTGTTCAGCATGACGTCTTGGACTTCTCCAGAAAGGTGGTCATTGCTTAAAGCAGGAGAATACATTCATTGTTTCACTTTTCAAATTTTTAATATCTATTTTACGTATCTGTTCCTTGGCTTAGAAATGGTGTCTATTACTTAAATTCCTAATAAGCAAAGGGTGAGATGATGAGTTGAATCTTTTTAATAACTCATTATATAATGTGCAACTGGAGATTAGCTTTTATGAAACCAAGTTATTTCATCTTAGATACTACCTTCCTTCTGGGTTAACCACATTCACCTTGTGGAGAGTATTAGATCTTAATGCTCCTCCAACCTGTCACAGTTTTTTCTCCCTAATCCTCATGCATTGCTGAGCTGCCCAGTGGGTGGTTTATGTAGGCTGAATGCCTTTCAAAACAAACGATTATCACATTTTTTTTTAGCAGTTCACTTAGTAAGGATTTGTTTTTCCCACAGTGCCTTTCTTTTCTTTCTTTTTCTCCTCTTCCATTTTCTTCCTTCCTTCCTTCCTGCTTACCTTCCCTCCTTCCTTCCTTCCCTCCCTCCCTCCTTCCTTCTTCCTTCCTTCCTTCCTTCCTTTCTTTTTTCTTTTTCTTTCTTTCTTCTTTCTTTCTGTCTTCTTTCTTTTTCTTTCTTTCTTTTCTGATTTAAAATTTTTTTTCTTTTTATTTTGTGGAAATATATATTTTTGCCAACTGCAAAAATTTCAAACCCATGAAAGTATAAATCATTTCTAGGTTTAGAATCTATATAAGTCAAGTTCATTTGAAACATGCAAAACTATTTCTATAGCTCAAGGATGTCCAAAAGGCTTGTAAACAAAGCCAAAATGATTATTGTCAGAAATAGAGAAGTGTCTTAATGTTTTATTATTGCTGTTATTTCCACTATGTTAGTCATATATGGTCTCAGAACCCCAGATAATTTTCAGTACAGAATTGCACATTATTTAGTGATTTTATTTACAGACACTGTGGGGGGCAGCTTCAGAAGTGCCTCAAAGCTTGGGAGATCTGATGATGTGTGAGGACATGACCCCACTGTCTAGCACAGCCACACAACTGCGTACATTTATGTAAGCATGATTTAGCAAGGCAACTACATATGTGCTGCGTGGTTTAGTCAGTAAGAGTGCAAATATGTGATAACATCATATACAAGGGCTGAACAATAAATACTTGTTGTTGCTGATATCTGCTCTGCATGTATTCTTTTCGGGGTTCTCACCTGCAGAAATACTCCTTCAGCCCCACAGCCCTGACAAGTGGTGTAGTTGGCAGGATGTGCTGGGTTGACAGGACCGAGGTGAGCATCCACACAGTGTCTGTGTTAACAGGCTTGGATGGTGAAGGAGAGTCCCAGGGGAGGGCACAGATGCTGTGTGTCCCCCATCTTAACCTTGGTTACCTGTTGTCACCTTCAGAGCAGCCTGGAAGTATGAGAAGAGCTCAAGAGCCAAGCCCAAGGAGAAGCCCAAGATGAGCAAGAAATGCAATAAATTTGATGGGAGAAAGGTGAAAGAAAGAAAAGGAAAAAATAGACAATATAGTAAAGGTGGTTATACAGCTTATTTTTCTGAGTTGATTGAAAAGAAAGATTTGTGTTAATATTGTTCGAACAGGATATCATGCTTATATCTTGTACTCTGAATGACTACTACAAAGATAATAATATGCAAAGTATTAATTACTAAAAATTTTCTACTAACCTATTTTGAATTTCTGCTTTATTGTTATTTTCATTTTTTCTCTTTAAAATAAAAAGATCCACCCTTCTAAAGTTCATAACATTATATTAATTGTTACAACATATTATTATAGATGTAACTAATTATTACTATTGCTTCTTTCCTTTTTTAATTTTAAAGAAAATAGTACAAAAAAAGAACAATAGCAAAATACAAACAACTCAAAGCAAGGGCATTAAAAATGATACAGCGTTTCAAACCAAATGATAGGGATTAAAAGGTGATTGTTATACTATATATTATCTTCCGTGAAGTTGCTCAGATTACCAGATGCAAGAAGATTGATCAAATAATTAAAAAGAATAAGAAAATAATAATTTAAAAGAACATTAGCAATAATAAATAGTGTTATTATGCAGGATTGTAGGAATTCACCAATGGTTGTTATACAGCAAATTGTTGTCATCACATAAATTGCTCAGATTACCAGATACAAGCGTGCAAATTTGGTCAAAATAGTGTAAAAAAAAAATCTTTTAATCATTGACTCTTCCCCTCAGCAAGACTTTCAACAAATCATCAGACACCAACAGGACAGTTATGCCACCGATCCATGTATATATAATTTCATATTTTATAATTTTCATCTTCATATTCTTTTATATTTCCATTCAGTGCTTTACTTTATTTAAACTGTTTTAGTGTCCATCACCAATTATTTTTTACCACAATTTCTTATCTTTAGTTCTTTAATTTCATGTAAAATTGGTTACCTGAAATAATTTCTTGTTTTTTTCTCTTAGATTAGTTCATTATTACATGTGTGTAATACACACTTCTTGTTGGAGTTGGTAGATGTACACAACACATCTCTTTTTTTTTTTTTTTTTTTTTACACAACACATCTCAATTCTCTTTTTTCTGCCTCTTCCCTTTTCACCTACAAACTTTTGGTCCCCTTCCTTTTATCTACATAATTTTTCAATATCGTTTTTGTATCATTCTGAGTAAAGCGTTGTTAGACTTCAAAGCCTTTAAGAGAATATTTCTTTAAAGGAAAAGTTTTTCTAAAAAATTGTTGAGCATGCAAAAGTACCTACACAAAAATCCAACTAAGTGAATTGAATACACCTAATCTTATCTTTTTCCAATAAGTATCTCTCAACTGACATAAAAAGGAGCACATAATCTTTTGTGTCTGATAGATTTTATTCAATGATAGCTTTAAAATATTCATACAAGTGTTGTTTAAAATCACCATTTGTTCATTCTTGTAGTTTAAATAAAAGATGACCATAATGATTTATAGATTTGGTACAATTTCAGTTAAGATCCTAAGATTGTTTAGAAATTAACAACGTTTTAGAAGTCTAAACTTTACATGTTGTATAAAATCATAAAAAAAGGAACTAAAACTGGGAAAAATGTGGAAAATTACATTATTATAACATTTATCATCAAAATGTGGTATTTATGAATACATGTTAATAGTGTGAAGATAGCCAAGTGGAACAAAGTAGCAGAATCAGCAGTCCAGGAATAGATGTCTGACTTTTTTAGAAAGCAGTACTGCAAATAACAGAAAATAAAGTTTTATTGCACCATATGATACAAAACATTAAAATCTCGCTGTAGAAGATGATAAACTATCAATGTATACTTAAAATGAAAAACATTTTCTGGGAGAGAAATAGGATAATATGCTGACCACTAGGTATGTGAGTGTTTCCAACCTTATATAGGCAATAATCCCTCTGAGGGTTTCTCTCTGTGTGATGATTCTAATGAGCAAATCGTTATTGGATTACAAATGTTTGCTTTCAACTTTGTAACATTTTTTAATACTTTATGAAATAACTTTTTGAAGAGAATTCTCAAATGTACTTCTTTTTAAATTCCATCTTTATATGATTAAAACCATAGAGAACTATTTCTTAACCCCTGTTCTGAGATGGGGGAGACAAGCACCGTTTCTCTCAAAGACTGATTATGATTTATCCAAAGACCCCTTCATGCCCTCTGTTTCTTCCCATTATTTTCATCCTGTCCTCCAACTCATGAGTTTTTCTCATATACATATTTGAAATGTGTTTCCTCTTATGTATTTTAGAGTCAATATTTCCTTAAAAACATTGAGTGATAAGGCTGATATAGAGAAATTATTTACTTAACTGCTCTAAATAGATTTTTCTTTTCCAGAAAATTGAAACTCACATGAGGTAATTATGGTTGGTCTCTGATGCAGTCGAAATAAGTTGCAATGTAAAGGTTTGATAAACGAAGTTCAGTGCAAACAAAGGGAAGCAAACAAGGCCGGTTTGAAAAGAATGAAAGAAACACGCAAAAAGCCCGAGGAGCAGCGTGGTTGTCCTGCCCTCATGGCTGTGGAAGCCGGACTCAGAGAGTCACATACATACCACATACATACTTCTCTGCGCCCTTTCCTTTCACCCTGTGTGGGTGGGCATGCATTCCACCATGGAAGACACGATTATGGTGATGAGTCTTTTCCACTTTAAAGTGGAAAAGAAACTGGCAGTCTAACCTCAGAATTTTCCCAAAAATGTTTTTGTGGCATAAGATGCAGCTTTTGATTGAAGGCAACAAACACAATTTTAGAACTATGTATGACTCTGGGAATTCTCAAATAGCTAACTCCCCAGTCTTCAGTGTTGGCTTGTTTTTTCTTATGTGCACTAAATTAAGCTCTTCACCTTTAAAACGTAACTTTTCCTCATTATAATCAAGTGGGTGTGCAGGGAAGTCTCTTGGTGCACCCCAGGGAAGACTGCAAGTACGAGGAAAATAAAGACAAGAGACAAGACCTGGGGCGGGTGGAGGGGCGCTGACCTGATGGCAGGAGAACCTAACGGAAACAGCAGGGAGTTTATTCACACTCTTGCAAATTAGTATCACTAGAGGCCATGTAGCCCAGTGACTAACACTGTATTGTCCAGGCAGGATGCTTGTCTCAAGACTGAGATAGCTGGACTGCTTGAGGCGCTCTGGCTCTGTCCTGCCCTCACACATAAGGCCGACTTCCAGCAGAAAGAGCCCAAAAAGGGCCCCATGGAGAAAAGCTGGCCATTTCATGGCAGCCAGGAAGCAGCCAGGAAAGGGACAAGCCAGGGATGAGGACAGACCCTTGATGATCTCCCCCATGAGTGAGCCCCTGGCCAGGCCCCAGCCCCAAACATAAACTCTTGGGGGCAAGTTTGAGATCCTAACCACAACATCCGAGGCATGTTCCTCATGAATTTCTCACCTTAAACTGGATCAGTTTTATTTCTAATTTCCCTAAATTCACAGTCTTTTCTTCATGTCAAAAGTAAAAATAAGTCCTTAGGTTAAGGATATACAGTTGCTGTTAAAGGCCAAATAATAAATATTTTAGGTTGTGCAGGCCACATAGTCTAATGCATGTTTTGGCATTCATTTTCAAGCTCTTTAAAAATGTAAAAGCTTTAGGTTTTTTCTTACAGTTTTTACATTATTATGACACAAAAACAAACCCTGCTTAATGTGAGCCAGTAGAGAATTTCTTTCACCTTAGTATCATTTATGTACTGCTCTCATAGGCACTTACAAAATAAAACACCCAATATATTAATGCTGTTCAACAAATTTATCATTTTCTTATTCAGTACAATAGCATTTCTGCACAACAGAATAAGGTGTACGTCCCCAAAATTTCAGATACTAGACTTTTTATGTGGGCAGTTTGATTTATTGTTCACATCTTGCATTAGTATGATTATTTAATCAAAGAAATGAATCAGTAATGATAGATTATTATCAACTAAAGCCATTTGTTTCCTCTCAAATTATCTTTGTTTTTGACTTAATGTTCCTTTTGCCTTCAGGTTCCTATTCTGGATATTACACTGTATTTATTTCTCTTCTCTCTTGGACTTACTCTGACCATGACTGTTCCTTGTTTTTTAATTTAGTTATGAGTACATGCTTGTATTACATGATGGTCGTCTTCCTGTGGGGAGTCCGTACCTGTGCACAATGCATCTCGGTTGTCCTCATGTCCTCCTCACTCTCCGCAATAGATGAATGGATGGAGAAAACATGATATTTATACACGCTGGAGATCTGCTCTGCCGTACACAGGGATAAACGTGTCACTCTTAGGAAAATGAGTGTACTTTGAGACCATAATATTCAGTGAGGTAAATTAGACACACATGCTTAAATATCACAGTTTCTTATATGAGAAACTCAAAATACAAATAAAGATAGTGGCTGTTTCTATGATTTTCCCTGTTTTGGATCATCTCCATTGCTATCATCATTATTATTGTAGGTTGGCGTAACATTGCATATTTTTATTCTGCACAGCATGCTTTTTAAAGTATTTGTGTGTAGAATGAATCTAACGTACATATTTCTTTACCTACCACTTTTGTGTTAAGAAGACATTTTTGATAATGTTGACTGTTTTGAAAAGTACCAATTATTTTGAACCATGTCTTTAAATTTAGCTTTCTTTGATGTTTTCTCATATTATGGGTTGTTCAGGGTTGGCAGAGGAAGAGTCATTTGCAGTACACCATACAAGGGATCCACGTGGTGACCACAGGGTCACTTCTGTCACCAGACTCAGGTAGAAGTTTCCATGTTTAGAGCAGGAAACTCTTCCCTCTTTCCCACTGTACTCCTTTGAATACCATCACCGTGGGCAACTCATGCTTACGTAGTGTGGGGGTAGCGGGGTGCGGGTGTGCACATCTTTGACCACGCCACTCTGGGAGTCTGAGGCAGAAGCATAGCAAGATCAAGCACAGCCTGGGAAATGTAATGACTTAGGGACAGAACTTGTTTCAGAATAAATAAATTAGAAAAGGACTTCGGATGGAGTTCAATGTGAAGGCCCTGAGTGCAATCCCCAATAATTACCTCACCCCTTTCCAAAAGTTATGTGTTTCAGGTCCTTGAGGGAACATAATTTATGTTAATTATTTGGTATTTCTCTACCCAGGATACCTGTCTGTTACTCTTTGTTTCTTAATTTACTCAATAGCTTATTTGTAACAGCATACACAGAACATTATTAGATTTACACTTTGAATTATAATCCAATACTGCTTTAGTTTTTCAACATTTTTCAGGTCATTTGTAACAGCTTCAGCTAGTTCCTGGGTTTGTTGAAACTTTATCACTATTTTTTTTAATACCTTAACTTTCAGGCAGTGCAACATTACAAGATGCCCCAAGTTTGTCTAGCACGTTTCCCACCAGAAGCCAAACATCGTGTCTTCAATAATCCTGGTTCCTTTCATCACAGGATATAATTAGAAAATAAAATCTAGACTTAAGAATGCAGTGAAAAGTACTCACTGTTAGAGTACTATTCATTGCCTGTAGTCCTTGGTTGAAAGAGCAAGAAATAAATGTATGCACACTAGCCCATATATATGCACATGTGTGTATTTCAAATGTAAACACACTGAACTTTGTACTGATGTCCAATTTATCATCATTTGACATATATATCATCCTGCTGCCTTTCCTTACTTGTCACTTCCAACTCCCAACAACAGGGCATGTGACTGCCACCACCTCCCTCTCTATTTCTGTCATTATTCAGTCTGCATGTATAGAAGTCCCAAGTACACAAATTCTCATATGCCATGAGAAATGAAATTACAAAGTATAATGTAGCGCTTAAGCAATGTTTCTTTTGGATTTAGCCTTACAAATTACATTCACCTACAAAATTCTTTAGGTGAGCAGCTTTTCCTCCTACACTTTTTATGTGAGTTTGTTCCACACATTTTTCAGACAATAGAATTGTACATTGTATCCTGCGGTTTTCCAACCACCTAAAAGTTTTCTTATCATAGTAATCACATATATTAAGTTCATTCTTTTTCTACAACATTTTGTCTGTGTTGGGGGACAGGTCATTGAGTAGCATTGTATTTTATGGATACATAATAATTTGTTTATTCATTTATTGAAGGGTGCATTGATTGATTCCAGGTTTTGTCAACTATGCATAAAACTACTACAAATATTTGCATGTATATGAGCCTATTTTTTCAAGTCAGTTGGATGAATACATACTAGCATGATTGCTGGACTGTATTCTAACATTGTGTTCAGGTTTATGAGAAATTCCCAAGTTCCTGCTCCATTTTCCACTCCCATCAGTAGCCAGTGAATGGTCCTGTTAGCCTACACCACTCCAGTGACTGATATGGCCACTTTGTTATTTTAGTCATTTCAGTATGTATATACCAATAACTCATCCTTATTTTAATGTGACTTTTCTAAATGAAAAATAATGCTGAACACATTTTCATAAGCACATTTGTGAACTATGCATCTCCCTAGTAAAATATTTCATGTTTTTATACATTTTTAAGTGTTATTGTTTGTTTTTATTGTACAGTTACAAGAATTTATTGTATATTTCTTATTCAAGTATTTTATCACGTTTTTTGACTTTATTCTTTAATATGTAACTTACCCTTCCATTCTCCTAAAAGGAAATTTCAGAGAGCTTTATTCATATCATACTTTCTAAATTACCAGTATTTTCTCTATCTTGCAACATCTTTTCTGTGGTAGCTAGCTAATCACCTATCCTAAGGTCCCATAGATTGTTTTCTGTGTTTGTGGAAACTACCACCCTTTCTAAGAGCGTATTATGTTTACATACAGAATCCTTCAAGTTTTGTGGAAGGTGTGATGACTCTGCTAAGTTTATTCATTTATTTTACGAGTTAATATCCAATTGTATCCACAAAATTTATTCAAAAGACTGCCCTTTCAGTGAACTGCATGTGCCTCTGTCAAAATCAGTTGATTATACAGATGTGTGTGTCCTTACAGGCTGGCTGTTCCTTTCACTGATTTCTGCACCATCCTTTTGCCAGTATCTTACCATGTGCTTTCTGTAGCCTTGTAGTAAAGGCTCGAACTATGTGCCAACAGTCCTCTAGCTTTTTAATATAGCCTTTGCTATTCTGCATCATTTCTATTTAAGCATATATTTTGGAATTAGTTTGCGAATGCCAAAAAGTTTACTAGGATTTTAAAGAGTTGTGTCATAATTTCTAAAAACAAAATAAGGGTATATATGCTCAATCCTTTCTGGAATTCAGTGCCAAAAGCAAATAAATTTTGTTCTGTTCAAGATATGGCATATCTCCCAATGAAAGACATGTAGTTTTTGGACATTACCTCTTGAATATTATCGTCAAGAAGATAATTAATATTTGGAAGTCACTTTAGTCATTTAACATATTATTTTGCATAGGTTTTAATGGAGCTACATATTTTAATGCTTGAAACTACATATAAATATATATACATACAGTTATATGTGTTCTATCCCTCTTAGTAGTAGGTAAGATATGAATTATAACTAAAGTTAGAAATTGTACAAAGATAGAACAAATTTAGATATTAAATAAAATATCAGAAATATTACTATTTATGGTTGTCGTATATGGCTGTTCATAGTTTGCATTGATTTTTTCTTTGTGGTAATATATTTCCAGTTATTGTTTCTCTTTTGTTTTTGCTAATTACTGAATAGAATTGGAGAATGTACCCTGTGTGAACACAAAATCTCACTTGTGTTTACCCTCATCTGTGATCCACAACAACAGAGCATGATTTGCAGTGATCTTTTGGGCCAGTGAAGGTACAGATGCTGCACTCATCTAGAATTCAAATTTATCAACTAGGCAAATATCTATGGAAATGTACTGAGTTATTTTCAGTGAAAAATGCAACGGTACCTAATGTTACTTGGACCTTTTTAGTAGATGAGCATTGGTAGAGGAATTTAAAATATTGTACAACAATATTTGCTTTTATTTTACACAGAATTGCACAGTAGTTTCATTTATCACTCAATGACAGCAAGAACAACCACTCTATTTTTAAATAGTTAAACTATCTTCTCTGTGCTATCTTTTGTACTTCATGAAAAATATATTTTATATGCTGCTGGCTCTTTCCTTTATACATAAATAGCACATTTCATCAATACCCTTGAGCAAGAGCAAACAACAGCTTTTGAAAAAGACATATGCTTAAGAAATATTCTACACAAAAGTTGTAGAGCTAAGAACAGTACCCATTGTAAACATTTTTGTATTTATTCATTATAATACATTTTTCTCATTAAAAATGTTCTTTGTCTTATCAGAAAACAACAACAAAAAATTCCAACGATTGACTATCCCTACAAGCGACTTATAAACTAAATACATCCCCTCATTGTCTCTAGGAATCTCACTCTCATACTCTATATATAGTTAGTGAAATTATGATTATTCTTTAATGCCAACACTAAATGTCAAAACTTTTCTGAAGACAGTATGCTTAATTCTAAGACTTTTGATATTGTAGTATGTAATACTTTTAAATGACACGCTTGATTATGGGCATTTATCAGTAGACTATAACCATTTGATAACATCATACATGAGACTAACATCATTTTCCCATCAGACATAAGCATGCTACTTACCACCATTAAATAGTAAAGTACAGGATTGCATCATTTTAATTAACTTCGGTAATTTTTGTTGGAGAAGAAAATATATTTATTCTATTAATACCACAGAGTGTAAGGAAATCTTCACTTTCATAAACAAAACCACTTACAACTTCTTTGAGCATACTTGGAAAAATTTTGCTTTCATTATGTTTATTATTTTTGCCAAAGATTAAGTACTGCTTTTTTACATAACAATATTTACCTCAGGAATATTAAAAAGTAAAATACAATAGTAATTTACAGGAAGGTGCTAACACAGCTGAAAACTCTTATTATTGTTCTCTTTTACAAGACAATTTGCTCATATTTCCTAGTATTATGTGATTATTGGTGCATCTGAAATGCAGTATTCAATAACTGATTATGGGACAGTATGAATTTAATAACTACAGCAAAATATAGGCTCCTATTCATCCCTGTGCAACAGTGTGCTCAGCAATAGACTCAAGTCAGGAAATGATCAGAACTACTAGGAGATGAACCAAAAAGAAAAGAACAAATACTCACGTTCCTTTCTTGAGTTACCAAAAGTGTGATATTCAGATGGAAAATGAGAGGCAGCACTATTGGTACGGATGTCATACAATGCGACACACAAAAAAGAAAACACCATGGTTGTAAAGATCAATGTCTGTCCTGTGTGTGTGTGTGTGTGTGTGTGTGTGTGTCCTTCCTTAGGTAATGTTCCTGAATTAATATTTGGAAGCAGCTTGGCACCATTCCCACGGCCTACACTGCAAGGCTAATCATATCAGCCTATTGTTTATTGCAATAAAATTTATTAAAGAAGATGGACAACAATGAACATGTTTACTCTGAAAATATCAGCTGTAGTTTTCTAAAATTGCTTTTTTGAAACAGAAGTTGGCACAAGGAAGCCTCTTACTTTGTGCGTCTTTCTGGTTTTATAATTTTATAGAGTGTAATTTCTTCTGCCAGCTATACTCCATAAATCCATGAGATTCAAATTTATTTATAATAACCAATTCAGATTGAACAGGAATATCTTCCGAAAGATATTTTAAAATTAGAACTAAGTACATTTAGCATATGAATTCTTCAGCTATATCCCAGCAGTTCACCTCTAATAGGATGTTTAGGGAAGATCTGTGTAGGGTCACCAAGGCCACTTCCACAGACATCATTGAGGAGGCAGCGAACATTATACATAGCCACAGAGAATCTGTTCTTTCCTAATTCTCGGGGAAAATGGTAACAAAAAAAATAATTAGAAATAATAAGGAAGCAAAGTTAGAAAGTGGTGCATTTGCCAATTTTAGTTTATGCCAAACTCTTTTGCTAATTTTTTTTTATTTTAAAGATAAAAAAAAAAAACATACTACCAAGCACACATACACTTACAACATAACACAAAAACAATACAAGCAACACAGAATTTTACACAAGGTCATAGGAAATTAACATTGGTTTTTGTATTACATATTGATATCTTAAAATTGGTTACTCAAATATAGACATGTAAGATTGATCAAACAATTAAACATTAATTGTTCCTTAATCTCATTTGTGATTACTTTCAGAGCTACAATACAGTTGTCTACACCAAACTCTTCTTATAAATTCATTGAATAATTCTCTAATATATATTAAATATATTATATATAGTTTATTAATGTATGTGTTTGTGTGTTCCTGTGTTTATGCTATTTATGCTATTTTATGTTGAGCACTAGACAGAATATTTCAAAATAACTAAACCTATTATCTAACAACCATACTTACTGGAAATATACTAGGGAAAAAATCCCATCACAGTATTAAGTTGCATATTAAATCGGAAGATTATCTGGAGTTGGAGATTAAATTTATAAGAATTATCAAACCCCAGACTAAGATTTAAACTGTTTTTTCTACACTTTTGGTTTTCTACCTTAGCTATTAAAAACAAAAGAAAGGAAAAAAGGAAAGGCAGACAGAGTTAGCCAGTGATAACATCGTACCTGCACACCAGAAAATCCCACAATTAGTACAAATATGTGGTTACTGGGGACACTGAATATGTTTCAATTAAATTCAGCAAATTCTTGAAACTATTCACAAGTCTACTTTCCTTGTGAGATAAAGATTCATTCTTGTTTAAAAAAAATTGAAAGAACATCAAAAACTAAAATGGACAAATGCAACTGTGTTTACCTTATGTTCAACAAGAAAATACTCCTGGTCTCTACGCTGAAGCTTGGTGTTTTCCAGCTTTCACAGTCATCGTTAATACAAAAGCAACTAATTTGAATTCATCAGGTCTAATTAGGAAGAGAAATGGATTGGGCACAATTGAATATCTGTTAAAATTTAATTCTACATGGATTGATGTATAGAGTTAGTTATTCCATAATGATATTACTGAAATGATATTCTTTCATCTGCTTTTAGAACCCTAATGTTTTAACGTTTTAATATTCCTAATAAGGACATACACGAAAGCAGACATATATTGGATGTTTTTACAACCTGAGGCAGCACAGTGCTTTCACTTTTTCTCTTTTGTCCACTTGGTCACATCAGCCTTCTCCTCTCCTGCCCACCCCCAGTCTATCATTGAGTGCTATTGACTTTAAAGCATAATTTTAAAAAATCATTTTCAATTACATTGGAAAGCAGACTCTGCCTCAGAGGATAATATGATGCTTTATCTGAGAATGCGGAGTAAGTCTTGAGTGTGAAAGAGAAGAGGCATGAGGTGGGGAAGAGTGGGAAGACATGTCTTGTGGTTTGTGTCCTGATGTCACTCCAAAGCCTCATGCAGATTTTTCATAGGTGGCCGAATCTGGAGTGTGTAGTGCTGGGAAGAGGGTATGTGATTACTAAATCAGTCCACTGATTGCTTTAGCACTGCCCTAATCCAAGCAGCTGGGATACAACATAGAAGGGAAAGAAAGGGTCTTGCCTCTTCATAGTTGCTTTTACTGTCTTCGGCTGCCGTGAACTTTTGCCCCTCTGCCATGTGCCACCCTGCTTTAGATCCAACTGGTGATGGACTAAAATCTCTATAAACTGTGAGTAAAGTAAACCCTTCCTCCCTTAAATTTGGGCATCATGTATTTTCTTAGAAACAAGAAAATTAACTGAGAAAATATGTAAGTCTGATATTACCATGCTGATTATTACCCAAGATTAAATCTTGAAGGACACAGGTTTCTTGGCAGGTATTTATTTTCTGGTGGATTCTGGACAGGTTCTATTAGGACATTTTTGTGACACAGAACAATTGGAGACTTGGTAACTGTAGCTACCTTTGATCATTTACTTTTCCTTAATTAATTTTGTATTGTGGAGTTTTAACTCTACAAATCCAAGATGCATCATTGTTTGCTTGTTCAAGTTACATAAACCCAAATTTTGTGAAGAACTGTTAGTTTACGTTGGAAAGTGGCTTATTCTGGGTGGGTGTCTATTGGCCTGAAAGACTGCCAGTCAAGGATGACCCAGCCCTACCATAGATTGCTGGCATTTGTTTTACACATGGCTATTATAATAGCCTCTTCAAACATTAGATCAGATCACAACAAAACTCTGTACTTTCTATTGTTCTTGGACTAGAGATGAAAAGTTCATAGTCTGCCCCGGTTTACACATATCACACAGTAGTCAGTGTTTTCTTAGACCACATCCAATCTATTTAATGATCTGCTTGTTATGTTCCAGGACCTGTTCCTCTATACTCTCTTATCCTGAAACTGTTAAATTCTTGTTTACCTCTTGACCTCCTTTTATTTTATTTTATTTTTTATTTTTTTGGGCAGTACTGGGGATCGAACTCAGGACCCTGCGCTTGCTAGGCAAGTGCTTATTCCACTGAGCTATATCCCCAGCCCGTGACCTCCATTCAAATCGCAGCACCCCCACGGTCACTTTCGAGAGCAAGATCACCACAGTTTCTTACATGCAGAACACATAGTCTTACCGTAGGATTGTACGATCATATAAAAATTTTCTGTGATATTTTCTGTGTCTATTTGTAACATTGTCTAATTGGCTACTTTCTCTGCTGAATTGATTCATAATTAAAGAGGTTAAATCATCCATTGTTTAATTTTCCTGCAAAATTAAATATTATAGTATTATACCACAGTACATCATAGTACTACAATTAAAAATATAATTTTGAATGAATGAATAAATAATATTTTCCATTTAAGGAACAAAAGTGAACTATTTAAAAGTCCCTGAAGAGAGATTGGCTTGTTAGCGGCGGAGACGCCCGGCAATCCCACGTTTCGCGCGTATCGGGCAGGCCGCGCGGAGGGCCCCAAACGCCGGGAGCCAGAGACGCTCCGCGCGGGGAGGAAGATTGGCTGGGTCCTAACGCCCTGAGAACACAGACAGCTCGGTCCCTCCCGCCTCCCGAGCCGGCGCAGCTCTCCGGTGACTCCCGACAGAGATCGGCTTTTTGGTGGCGGCAACGCCCAGCAGTCCCACATTTTGCGCGCATCGGGCGGGCCGCGCAGAAAGCCCCAAAGGATAGACTGGCACCTTGGAACCTTCATGCCTGCAGGGACTCCAAAAACTGGTGAGATATCGGCGCTCGCTACCAGATCACCGAGTGGGGGAGGAGATCCATCCCTATACCTGCAGGGAACCCTGGGAGGGCGGGGGAGAGGTCTTACACACCTCACCCAGGTCACTAGGTAGGGAGTATCTAACCAATATCTGTACAGCCTTTTAAGCAGAACTCTCAGCAGAAAGCTTAAGGGACATTCCCCCAAAGAAAAGTCATTGGAGCAACCTCTGCAGCAGACCTTTACCTGCTGAACTGACTGGGGAATCTACTGCTCAATATTTTGAATCAGATACGCAAAAAAAAGGGAAGATAAAAGAACAAATCTCAGCAGAAAGCTTAAGGGACATTCTCCCAAAGAGAAGGAATCATTGGAGCAGCCTTTGCAGCAGACCTCCGCCTGCTGAACTGCCTTTGGAATTTATAGCTCCACATTTTGAATCTGATACCAAAAATGGGAAAACAGAGGAGCAAAACGCAGTCTCAAAACTCAACCCCACCCAGAACAAGTTTTGAAGAGGAAGAAACAAGGGAACCAGGAAGCCTCATAACTTCAAGATATGAAACGATTGCATCCGAAATTAAACAACTCCAACAGGCCATGAAAGAGCTTAAAGCAGAAATAACCCACATACCCACAATGATT
>PVLD010029101.1:0-18508 GCA_004027595.1 Dinomys branickii | reverse complement strand
TCCCTCCACTCCAAGTAGCACAGGAAGGTGCCACGTTGGAACCGGAGACCTAAACTGCCAGTGCTTGGATCTCGGGCTTCTGAATCCCCAGAACTGTGAGAAATAACTTTTTGTTCTTTATACATTTTTCAGTCTTTGGCATTCTATTATAGCAGCACAAAATGGACTAAGATTTCTCAGCATCATACACTATGTTTTAGTGCTCACAGCAACTCTAGGTACTGATGATGACAGCCCATTTTATGGATGCAGAAACTGAGGCCAAGGGAGGTTCAGTGAGTGACTCAAGGTCACGCGGCTACTGGAGATCAGGGCCTGAGGGTGGGGGAGACTGACTGGGGAGGCTGGAAGGAGGCCTGGTGACTCCAGAAGCTGGCTGTGTTATCTGCTGAGATGGGGAATGTGGGGGGAGAGCACAGAGAAGAATAGAGGGGGAGGAGCCTGCTGTGCTGGTGTGAAGTGTCTGTGGGGCATCTAAGTACAGATGGTGGCAGTTGGTTGGATAGATGAGTTCAGAACTCAAGACAGAGATCTGGCCAGTGCAACTGATCGCCCTTGGGTGGTGTTAGCTGACTCCAGGGCAGTGATTGCGATCCCCTGAGCTGTCCTGGATGCAGGAGGAAACCCAAGCTATCCATCTTGCCTAGAGAGGAAGCAGGAAACCCATGAAATTGAGGGAGGAAAGTGTTTTGCAAAAGAGCTTCAGGTCACAGAGGTATACACTGCAGGCAAAGTCTGGGGCCCATGAATTTAACGACAAGAGAGCCACAACGAGCCTCATGTCTGTGTTTGGCTTGTTCTGGAAGCAGAGCTCAAGACATGCTTGAGTGGGTAGATTTGGGAGGTTCTGAGAGTACAAATTTGGGGGTGGGGAGGTGAGATGAGGGGTGGCAGCCAGGAGATGGAGCATTTTGCAGAGCTGCTTCCCACTGTGGGCAACTGGCACTTGGCCTCACGGGCAGCTCCGCATTATCTGTCACCAGCTAGGCTCTCTGGAGGCAGAAAGTGCAGTGGAGTGGAGGAGGTCAGCACGCTAGGTCCTCATTAAGTACATCTGTGGAAGCAGGGACAGGAAGCAGTACTGAACTACCAACCTGGACCAACAAAGCCTGGAGACCATAGGGACTGTGGCATATGTATGGATTGTCAGAGTTGTCCCACAGCGGGGTGACACCACCTGTCATGGCTGCAGCTTTCCGGGGAAGGAAGTACCTCTGAGCCGGAAGTGGTTCTGAGCTGCTGCTGGAGGCTGTGTGCTCACAGCTGGGGCAACGAATTTGTCCTTGAGAGGAGACCTGGGAGCTCATCTCTGTCACCAGAGGAGCTCAGTCAGGGGTTGAGGGAGCTGGGGTATTTATATCCCTGAGACTTGTCCATGGGAGGCTTGGTCTCCAGCACTGCAGATCAGCTGCACAGATAAGCAGAGCAACCCCGCAGCTTCCAGTAGACGTGGGCAGTGTGGAGAAGCCAGGATGCACGAAGGGGCCCAGACGGATGCTGAGAGGGGTGCTACTGAAGCACTGCCTGCAGACAGGCTAGCCAAGGGCTGCCTTCAGACTCTCCTTGTTAGACTTTGGTCTTAGCTATGTCACTGCTATAGTTTGCACTTTAAATGTCTCCCCAAAGCCCACATGTTAAAAGCTTGATCCCCAGCTTGGCACTGTTGGGAGGTGATGGAACCTTTAAGAGATGGAGCCTAATGAGAGGTTTTAAGTCATTGGAGGCATGGCCTCCAAGAGGACTGTGGGACCCCAGCTGCTTACTCTTTGTGCCCTGCTCCTGAGGTAAAGTTTGCACCCCATGTGCTCCTGCTATGATGGTTACCTCACCAGAGGTCTGGAGCAATGGGGGCAATTGACCATGGACTGGAACCCCCGAAACTGTGAGCCAAAATAAAAATGCCTCTGTATAAGTTGATTGTCTCAGTGATTTTGTCACAGTAACAAAAGATGACTAATAGTGATTATAACTCTGGTGGTCACAACTGATTGATCCATGGAAGACACCCGACCCATGCTACACCAATCAGAATCCTTCCCTGGGATTTTCAAACTAGAACTAAGGGGAGGAAGTGAGGAGAACCTTCCCTGGAGATGGGAGCCATTGGGCTGGTGACAGAATATGCTATCACTCCTAAAAGAGAAGCTGAGAAAAGAGAGGAAAATATCCCAGGGAGGCCCTGATGGCCTAGCTCCCTCCCTCCCGTCCGCTCCCTACCTTCCCTTTCTTTCCGCAGCCCGGAGAGATTCCCAGCCTCCTGCCCGTAAAGCTCCCAGTTGTGTCAAGCAAGGCAGAGAAGGGCTTCTGGGCTTGGAGAGGTGGATGGGCCAGTCGAGTTCAGGAATTGGAGGGATGGGAGCAAAACCAGCACGTCCAGATGGCTTCCAAGGGGCTGGCAGCGAAGGGGAGGCGGCAGGGGTGGGGGTTGGCTGTGGAGAAATGAGACAAGAATGCAGGGTCAAGGAAGGGCTTTTTTATTTTATTTTATTTTTTTAAGATGTGGAAAACTTAAACATGTTTATGTGCTGAGGGTAAAGAGCCACTAAAAGCAGTATAAATCATAACAACAGAATGTACTAAAACCAGGCAGAGATACAAAGCTATAAAAGCCTTAAAGATAAAGAAAATATGCCCTCGATAAAAATAAGGAGAAAAAGCAGACAGAAAATAACCCTTTGCAGTGGGAAGCAGGAGTTGGCACTCCCGGTGTCTGCATGGTCCTGAGAGAGGGTCGTCCAGGGCACTCAGGCGGGATCCTTGAGAAACAGTTGCTTGGGGATTAGGTTGTGACACATTGCAGCAGTCCAGCTTGCACGGTGTCATGCTGACTTGAGGCCCACTGGGGAAGATGCCGCTGGACAGCACGGGTGGAAGGGGAAGGGGAGAAAAGAGCAGGCTGCTGGACGGGTCCCTGCAGCAGGGACAGGATGCTGTCCAGGGAGATTAGCCTCTGGCTGGGTAAGAGGCCCCGCGCCAGGAGATGGGAGGGAAGGGAGAAAGCTTGTGCGTCAGTGAGCTGGGGTGTGGGCAGAGGAGGGTTGCATTTTCTCTGTAGTCAAAGGCATATGCTGAGGGTTATCTCACATTGGAATGTGTTAGATATATTAGTAAGGAAGGAGTATGCCTTCAAGTAACCCAAACCCCCACTAACAGTAGCTTGAACCTTAAGGGCCTTTACTGCTTAGCTAGCAAGAAGATCAGAGACAAATAGTTCCAGAATTTGTCCAGTTTCTTCATTGCTCCAAGGGTCTAACTCTGCAGCAACTCTGCTGTGTCACCCTTACCTAGTGGCTTTTCCCCCCATGCTTGTCACCTCATGATATCAAGATGGCTGCTGCTGATCCAAGCATCAAGTGCTTTTTAAAAAAGAAGTCATGGAAGTCAGGCAATGGGAAAACTTCTCCCTACTGCTCTTGCTTCTTATCAGGAAGGAATATTGTCTTTAGGAACTTCCCAGGAGACTTCCCTTTATTAGTCAGAACTGGGTCACAAGCTCCCCCCACAGTGTAGTAAGGGATCATTGCCTAACAGGCAAAATTGGATTGTGTTAGCAGAAAAGGGTTGAGGGATACACTGGGTGGACAACACTAGGGTTTGCTACACTGAGGTAAGGGGTTTGAACAAAGGGGAAGTGTTTTCAAATAGCTGTCATAGGGAAAGGAGAGAAATCAAGCATTTTTCCGACAGCAGTGCTGTCTGGCTGGGGTATGAGGCCCTGAGGAAGAAGGTGCTGATCTGTATCAGGTGCCCCTAAAGCCTGCAGGATTGAATGACCAAATTTCAAACAGTGCACTAGCTTGGTCATCAGGCATGGCCAACACCCAAGGGCCAGCTGCAGGACAGAGAAAGCTGTCTAGGTATTTTAGGTAGAAAGAGATTTAATTCAGGGTATTGTCTCTGTCTGGTCAGGCTGCCATACACCAGGTGGGTTATAAACCAGAGAAACTTGTTTCAGGCCAGGCAGTCCAAGATCAAGGCACTAGCAGATTCGCTGACCATTGCAGGCTCTCTTCCTGATTCACACAGGCCACCTTGTCATCGTGTCCCTGTGTGGTGGAAGGGATGAGTCAGTCCCTCAGAGTCACATTTCTAAGGGTACTAATCACCTCCCTGAGGCCCCACCTCCTCATGCCATCACCTGGATGGTAAGGGTTCCAATGGACGAATTTGGAAGAAACACATTCAGTCCATTATAACTAAATATCTGCAAAGTCATGTACAGAAAGGAAGGCCAGGTGTTGGACTGCCCCCCTGGGAACAACTCAGAGATATGACAGAATGGCTGGCCTGCCCTGGGAGCTACTCTACTACTGCCTCAGCTGGGACGGTGGGGCTTAGAAGGCTCACGGGGACTGGGGACTAAGAGCACACAGTTTTGCTGTCACACAGGGGTCAGGAAGACACTATTGCCACACATGCTGGGTGACCCTTGAGATGCTAGTGGGGGGGCATGGCAGACACTTGCTGGCTTCTGGCTACCCTTGTCAATGGGAGCTCACCTCTGCCTCACTGTGTCCTGCATCATCCTCAAGAACAGCCTCCCAGATTTTATAGTGATGCGGTTGCTTTTCATAGCAGATGAGGAAGCCCCGGTCATACCTGGAGAGGGCTGTGGTCACAGTGAATGTAGCACTAGCTTGGGGGTTGCACATTGTGTGGGGCAGGCATAATTCGGAGGGTCCCCCAAGATTCCTGCCCCCCCCAGTGATAAACACTGCATTGAATCATCTCCCCAGTGGGGCATGGTGGTGCATGCCTGTAATCCTAGTCCTCTGGGAGGCTGAGGCAGGAGGATTGCAAATTCAAGCCCAATTTGGGCAACTTAGTGACTTTGTGAGACTCTGTCCCAAAAGAAAAAATAAAAACAAAAAAATAAAAGGCTGGGGATGTAGCTCAATGTAAAGGCTCTGAATCACCAGCATCCACCCACACAGATGTGGGTACATACACATGCTTAAGGAATTGGCTCCCCTTGAGTACAGGCAGGACTTAGGAACATTGTGGCATATCACTCCTGTGATTATGTTATGTGCTTCTGCTTGACTAACTTTGAGAAATGGAGATCGTCTTGGGTGGGTCTGACCTAGTCAGGGGAACCCTTAAAAGAGACTGGGCTTTTCCTGAACAGAGGAATTCAATACATGAGAGATGTTTGATGTCAGGGAATTTCTCGATTGCTGGCTTTGAGGTGTTGGGGTCCGTGTGACAAGGACTGAAAGTGGCTGCTAGGAGCTGTGATTGATCCCTGGCTAACAGCAAGAAAATGGGCACCTGAGCCCTGTGGCTCCAAGGAACTCAGTTCTGCCAATAACTTGAATGAACTTGAAAGAGGGCCCTGATGTCCAGGTGAGAGCACAGCCCTGACTCTGAGCTGAGAAGCCAGCCACACTGGCCCCCAACTTCTGACCCACAGACCTGTAGACTAAGAAATGGGAGTGGCTTGAAGATGCTAAGCTCATGGTGCTCAGATGTGGCTGCCATGATTAGTCAGGGTTGGGTGTCCCCCACATTTCCTGCGTGGGAAGCTTGATCCGCATTGTGTTCACAGGAGAGGTGGGGCCTAGCAGGAGTCCTTAGGTCACTTGGGGGTGTGCCCTCCGGTAGTTCTGAGACCCTTGAGTTAGTTCTCGCCAAAGCAAGTTGTTACTAAGTAGCAAGCACTGCCCATTTCCCTCTCTCTGACTTCCTGTTTCTTCACCTGACCTTGAGCTTCTGTAAGGTTCCCACCACTGTAATGCTAATTTACCTTGAGGCACTCACCAGAGCCAAGCTGATATCAGCACCATGCCCTTGAACCTTCGGAACTGTGAGCTGCATAAATCTCTTTATAAAGTTACCCAGCTTCAGGTATTTTGTTATAGTGACAAAACCTGAGGAATATAAATAGCTCTAGAAAACTAATACTCAGTTCTAACATTGGTCACCAATGTCTTGTGTCACCAAACGTGTGTCACTTAACCTACCTGAGATTCAGCTTCCACAATTAATGAAGATAATAACTCATGTCCTGCCTGCAGGGTTAATGTGAAAAATCACATTAGTTCATGTATGTGAAAGCACTTTGAAAGTTGTAAAGTGGCTTTTAAATGGAAAGTTTATTATTGTCATATTTAAAATGAGCCTCCAGTGTTGACCACAGGAAATGATTTAGAATCAGCTGACTTAGGGCTGACCATCCTCCATTTTGTGACAGGCATTTGGTTATAGCAGCAAGTGGCTGTGGGCTTGCTCAGCCCTGTGTCTGGCAGGCATGGGCATGAGTGATGTTAAGGGCACTCCTAAATGCTGTCACCTGTGTGCCATTTGGTCTCTGCTGTAGATTTCACACAGACATATACCTTTACATTTGTTTACCTGTACTACTATTTTCTTTTTCTCTCCTGCAAGTAGAATACATAGGAATTTTATTTACCACTGGAATGTTTTAGAATTCTGCTGTCTCTCTCTAATATGGAAGTACTGCTCTGTCTAGATTATCCTGAGTTCACCCCAAATCTTCTTAAAATTGCCACATTATTATTACTATATTGTACTTTTACAAATTAAAGACTTGAATGGACTAAAATACCTTAGAGCCATAGTGATCAAATTACAGCATAATTCTTTCTTTTATGGTACTGGGGATTGAACCCAGGGCCTTTACACTGAGCTGAACACCCCCAGCCCCATTTTTATTTTTTATTTTGAGACAGGGCCATATTAAGTCACTAAGTTGCCCAGGCTGGACTTGAACTTGCAGTCCTCCTGTCTCAGCCTCCCAGTGCTGGGATTAAAGGCCTGTGCCATCCTCTCCAGCTAGAGCATAATTCTTGATTGATTCTTTTTTCTTTAATATTTGCATTTCTTCCCCAGTCCACGCTACACACCTGTGTCCTTCCTTTCCCAACGCACTCCCAGTATAGTTCTATTGTGCTTTTGAATGGCTCGCTATTAGGTGTTTAATAAGTGTCTTACACAGCTGATCCATGTAGGGAATTAGGCTTAGTACTATTTTTCCTTGCACCGCCGTTCTCCTAGAGTCGATGGTCATTTTCTTAGTGTTCTGTATACTTACCAACAATGTGACTACAAGCTTTGCCAGATGTCTCAATCTCCTCTGAAGACATTTGGACATGTCACATATTTCATCCTGTGGAAATCTCTCTCCTGGAGATTTCTGCTCCAACCGGACCCAGATTAGCTGCCCTCCAGGGCTGGCACATCAGGACTTTTAGGACTGCAGATTGAACTCTTATTCTGTGCCAGGGACTATGTTATTTTGATGCTTGTGAGATGGATATCTGTGTCCCAGGACACGGGGTCTAAGGAGGTTAAATAACCTGATTGAAAAATAGCTAATAAGTGACAGACCTGGATTTCAACCAATGATGGTTTAACTCTAAAATTGATGCGTTTCTCTCAATACTGTCCTAATGTATAATTTACATACAGTAGGAGCACACTTCTTTATTTTCACTTATCTGTGTTTTGGTGCTGGGGATGGAACCCAGGCCTCACACATGCCAGGCACACGCTTACCAGGGAGCGCACCCCAGCCCCATCTGAAGTGGGAAGCTGATGACGTTTCCTGTGTGTGTCTCCACGTGACCACCACACTCATCTGCGTGTAGAACATGTCTCTCATTCCCAGAGAGTTTTCTCATGTTCCTTCCCATTGATACCCTCCTATCCTTTACCTCCCGGGGTAATCACTATTGTGACTTTTACCTCCATGGATTAGATTTTGCCCTTTTTTTGGACTTCATATAAATAGAAGCATGTAATATTTACTCTTATATGTCTGGCACCTTCTACTAGGTGGATCTGTGTATGGCCCGTTCATGAAGTGGTATGCATCCACACTTTCTCCTCCTCCTCCTTTTTTTGGGGGTTGGGGGAGAACCATGGCTGTCCTTGGCATTAAACCCAGGGCCTTTGCATTGAGGTACATCCCCAGCCCTTTTTAAAATTGTTTAAAATTTTGGGACAGGGTCTCACTAAGTTGCTGAGTTGCCCAAGCTGGGCTCAAACTTGCAATCCTCCTGCCTCAGCCTCCCAGAGTGCTGGAATTACACACGTACACCACCACACCCAGCTCATACTTTATTCTTTTATATCCTGTTGTGTGACTACCTATTCTGTTGATGGACATGTGAGTAGTTTGAAGCTTGAGCTCTTAGCCCTTAGCTATGTAGGTGATAAATACTCTCCTGCTGCTGATGGGCTTTGCCTGGACTTTGCTTTCCCCATGCTGGTAGATTGCTGGAGCAGATTCAGCATGAGGGAACAGGGTGTGCATCCAGGGTTCCTCAGGGACCAGAATCCTGGTGAGGACAAGAAGGGACACCTAACAGGACAGCTGCATCTCCCAAGGCTGGCTTACCCTTCAGGGACAGCCATGGCTCTTCCCCCAGAGGTGAATTTTTTGGAAATCTCCATGGCAATCAGAGCGCATACCCCCTCCCCTGCAAGGCAGCCCCTAAGCTCCTGCTGATCATGAATTCAGGGTTAGGAGGGGCTGTCTGACCTCAGAAGTCATTTATAAAGCTAACAAACAAATCACAAGGCAAATTGAGGCCAGTTCGTTTGTGGGTGAAGCCGGCAGCAGTCTCACTGTGGGCTGAAGGGTGGGAGAGCCAAGGCGCTGGCCTGTGGGGTCACCGGCACAAAGTCTGGCCAGGTTTTATGGGCCCTTGGTGGACTTGCGGCCTGATACAATGAACATGCCCAACAAAGGGGCCCTTGAAAGGAGAGAAGTTTTATGGCCTTCAACAGCAAGCTGGGGCTTGTTCTCTGCCTGCGGAGGAGGTGAGGGAGGGGTGATTTACAGCCTGTGGTGGGGGACACCTCCCTCCTGGGGACTTCTCAGCGCACAGCCTCCATCTGGTGGTCTCCAGGAGCTGGCAGTCCGCTCTGCAGTGAGCAGCTGGGGGTGACAGTTTACAGCCTCGGAGATGATTGAAAGTCTGGAAAACGGGCCTGATGGGCAAGCTTGAAAAGACTTGGAGTATTCAACCTAGAGAAGCAAAGATTAATACCCACGTGCAAGTACGGAAGAGACTTTTAGCCCAAAGTCAGTGGTCAGCTGCTCGCCATCTCTCAGGGAAAGAAAGAAAAGAAGGAAAGAAAGAAAGAAAGAGAGAGAGAGAGAGAGAGAGAGAGAGAGAGAGAGAGAGAGAGAGAGAGAGAGAGAGAGAGAGAAAGAAAAAGAAAGAAAGAAAGAAAGAAAGAAAGAAGGAAGAAAGAAAGAAAGAAAGAAAGAAAGAAAGAAAGAAAGAAAGAAAGAAAGAAAGAAACCCCACAAGATGAGGAAGTGCTCTGAAATTCCAGCAGGTGGGACTGAAGACTGAAAAGGAAAAGCGGAGCTCTGTCACTGAGCGCTGGCTGTTGGACTGGGTCCCCCTGGAAGCTGTTGGAACCTTCTCTGCAGCACTGTGCGGCAGACCAGGCTCTCCTCTGCCAGCATGATTTGGAGGCTGGATGTACCTAAAGGCCAGGAAAGCACAGGGCGAAGCGAGGCATGGCGGCACACACCTTAGTCCCACTGCTCTTGGATGCTGAAGCAGGAGGATGGCAAGTTCTAGCCCAACCTGGGCAATTTAGAGACTTATTAAAATCCTGTTTCAAAATTATTTAAAGGGTTGGGGATGTCATACGGTGTGAAGGGCCTGAGTTCAATCCTCAGCAACACACACACACCCCCAGAACAATAAAAAACCCCGGGGTCACTTCCTAGGCGACCTTATTACCTTACTGTTGGCATGTGTGCGCTCCTCCAGAAGTAGATCCTGACACAAGGGTGGGGGTGTAAGTGGTTCACTTAGGAAGCCCAGTGATGTCCTCGTGAAGTGACACAGGGCAGAGAAAGATGCCAGTAAAAAGTGAGCTTAGCATCAGGCGGCTATTAGTATGGGTAAGTGTGATGCAGACCTGCTGGGGCTTTTCCAGGGGACATTGTGGAACAGAATTGTCCACCCCCATGAGCAAGGAAGATGGAGTATAGCTGTCCTTTTGGTAGCCATGGGAGACTGGTCTCAGGATCCCCCTGGGCTACCAAAATCCTTGGATGCTCAGGTCCTTCAAATAAGATGGAATAATATTTGTATGGAACCTAGGCACATCCTCCGGTATGCTTCATGTCATCTTGAAGGGACTTGTGATACCTAGTACAATGTCAATGCTACATAAATAATTGTTATGAAGTATTATTTAGGGAATAATGATACAAAAAAGCCTGTGTGTGTTCATTTTAGACATAATGTTTAAACGAATCCTTCCAATGAGAGTTGCTTAGATTGGTGGATGTGACCCCACAGGTAAGGAGGGCTGATTGTGTTTATCCAGCAACAGATTGAGGCTTATTCTTTCCATTGACTTGGGTAACACAGCACTGCACAAAAGGCGCTACCCAGACCTTTCAAGTACTGTGGGGATTAACATTGATTCCAGGGACACAATACTCCACCATTGACCCCCAACTGCGATGGGAAACCCATGAGGGCCAGGTAATAGATGGGGTCTTGGTCCAGTTCTGACTCCATTGGTGGCTCCATTGGGTCCATGTAGGTACCCAGTTGTCATTTCTCTGATCTCTGAATATCTAATCAGAATGGTCATATTCAGTGGTTAGCAATCCATATTGCTTCCTTGACCTGTGGACTAAGGATGACCACAGCAGGGCATGTGACAAAGTGGAAACCTCTGAAATGGCCTTTATACACCAAAGCAAGATGGTGAACCATCAACAGTGGCACATCCCAAGGGATGTGGAGATTAGAGCCACCCTCTATGGTGTAAAGAATGCACGGTTTGTGGTCTTCAACATCTTTTTAGTTAACCAGTCTACCGCTCAAAGAAACTGGATGGGTCATGGTGAATAAGAGTGAATCTCTTAATCAAGAAGTAGCCTCGATTATACCTGCTTTATGGCACTGTATCTTTGCTCCAGCACAGAGTGCGTAGCCAAGGATCGGCCAAATGCACCGTTTTTTTCATCTCTAAAGGCTGACATTTGTGCGGGATAGACAACAGTAAGCATGGATGATCTTGCTCCAGGACTATGTTAACTTTTCCACCTCCTTTATAACATAACCCAAAGGGATCTGGACCATCTAGACATTTTGCAGATATTCCAAGGATGCATGATGTTTGTTGTAGTCAAGGTTTTCAAGGAAAACAATACAGGACACATCATTTATAGGATTATATTATAGTAGTCATCCAAACAGTCATATACAGGGAGAGTGCAGGAAATCTGTCCACACGCTAAAGACCCAAAGAATCCAGCTGAGGGTTTGGATCCCATGGCAATATCCTGCATGAGTCCAGCTGAAGACCTAGAGCCCATGACAATGCCTCATAAAAGTCTGTTTCATGGATCTGTGCTGGGAAGCCCCAAAGGTCAGTGCTGGAAGCTAGAAAGCCTGTGCCAGTGGGATGAAGGATCTGTGCAAACAGGCTGAGAGATCTGCACTGGAGCCAGGAAACAACACTCAAGGATTAGAGTGTTGCTTCTGGTCTTGGTAAGGACCAGAGCTCCTCCGAAGAGAACTGCAGCCATCCTCAGTGATAATGAGGTCCTGAGCTCTTCCAATGATGATAATGGCTGAGTTCCCATCAGGAAAGCCAGTGTGACAAACTTCTCCAGGAGACTGAGCAGTGCACCATCTTCTCCTATAGAACCAGGAAGCGATGCTCGAAGTAAGGACCAGAACTTCCTCAAAGTGAACCATAGCCGTTCTCACTGGATGATGAGAATAGTCACTTTCATATTAGGAAAGCCAGTGTGGCAAGCTCCTTGGGAGAACCGACAGCGCCAGAAGAGCCAACAGCCCCTAACAGCACCTCTTCTTCTCCAGTTCTCCCTTTTTATTTTGTTGGCAACGCTCCTCAGGTGGGCCTCCCACACTCAGCACCACGGCGGTTCAGCTCAGCTGGGTGTTGGCCACCAGTTGTCGGTCCACCACAATGTTGATGGAATCAAATTCATTGGGCCAGCTGCAGGGATTCAGCTTGACCTGAGTGCAGCCATCTTGGGTTGCAACCATCACAATTAACCTTGAGTAACCCTGGTCGGTTTTCACTGCATGGTTTCCCAGCACACTATAAAAAGACAAAACCACTGGAATGATACGTGGAGCCTTACAACCCAGTCCCTGGTACTGTGAGCACCAAGAATGAGCTTGATGTCCTTGATGTTAGCTTGAGATAACCCTGTTACATTCTGGCTTAGATCAAGTCACTTTTGCTTGATCACTACATAAGCCCTCCTTTCTTACCCAAGTTGTGGTTTGCTGCTGCTCAGGACTATGCTTCTGTCAAAATAAGTCCCTAACAAATCACAGCCTGAAGTCTTTGAGCTGTCTGCCTCCTCCTTTGGTCTCACGGTACCTAAATATTGGTCTTTACGCACTCAGACAGGGTTTTTCTGCAACACTAGATGAATGGGAGAGGCGTGTATGTTGGAGGTCATGATAAGATACTTGAGCATGAGTGAGTGGGAGCTGCATCTTTTGCAAATCAGAGACCTATTACAACAGCACAGATGTTGGGGATCCAGTGCCATGGCATGCTGGGATATTCCTCATGTAGTAAAGGACAACTTATTGCATCTTGCACGTCCCATCACTGAGAGGCAGTCTGAAGCAGTATGTTCTGCCTTTGACAATATCTGCTAGCGAGGGTGGCATAGAAGGCTGAAGTTTTCCTTTTTTATTTTTTGGTACCAGGAATCAAATTCAGGACCTTGCACCTGCCAGCCAGGTGTTGTGCCACTGAGCTATATCCCTGGCTAGAAGGCTGCAGCTTGAGCGGCATGCAGAGCAAGGAAGAACCCTGCAGCAAGTCCAGACTGCAGTGCAAGCAGTCCTTTGGCTGGGGCTTCGTGGCCTGGTGTTGCGCAGTGCGAAAACATGCTGAGTGGGGCTTATGGAAAGACCCAATAGAATCAAAATGTAGATGCTTCAAGTTCTGGAGCAAGGTCATGCCTTGCATTTAGAAAGCAATTCCTTGGCCAGCATTGTGGCACACACCTGTAATCCTAGTGTTCTGGGAGGCTGAAGCAGGAGGATCAAAAGTTCGAGCTTAGCTTGGGGAACTTAGTAAGACCTTGTGGTGAAATAAAAAGGCTGGGGATGTAGTTTAGTGTGAAGTTCCTGGATTCAATTCCCAAGATGAGAGAGAGAGACAAAGAGACAGACAGAGAGAGATACACACAGAGAGACAGAGACAGAGACAGAGCAATTCCCTGCATCTACCACCCTGTACCATCGTCTTTCCCTTTCTGACCTCAGTTGGCCAAGGTTGTAAGGTCGTTTCCGACCAGCTGATGCATAGGCGAAGAGCCTTGTGAGAGCCACATGGGGGGATGGACACAAAGCATGAAGACCTTTGTGTCACACATAAATGTCCACCAGAGAACATGTATCCCAGAAGAGATACTAAATAACTGAGTGGACAGAAAGACTCTGCCTGTTGACCTCAACTAGCCTTTGTCATGGGCCACCTCTGCACTGGCACAGTGGCATCATAGGTGTGTGCTGAAGGGTGTATTAGTCCATCAGTGTTACTATAACAAAATACCCAAAGCAGTCTAAATTTACAAAGAAATGAGGTTCTTGAGGCTTGATGGCACGGTGCCAACATCAGTGTGGCTCTGGCAAGGACTCTCTCAGTTGCAGCACATCGTGGTGGGTCGCATCCTGGCCAGATTGCATGTGAAATGGAGAGGGCACATCACGAAACAGAAAGCCGAGAGAACCCGTGGGCCCACGAGCCCTCTGAAGGCGCCCCTAGGGGCCTAAGAACATCTACTAAGTACCCCTTCTCTGAGATTCTGCCCCTCTTACCTTGCCTCTGACACGAGAGCCCGTGGGGGACAGAACTGCACCCAAGCCACAGCAGGGCTGCCCAGCAACTTGCAGATAATGTCCTGTGAGGGTGGGACTTTGCGCATCCTCCAACGGCACTGCCGTCCTGGTAGGTGAGGCACATGGTCCCATGAGAGGCATGAGTTGGCTGCATGGTCCTGTTCGCCTCAATCCCTGCAGTCCCCCTGGGCATTTGTGCTTCTGGACCCATCCTGTGGCTCTGCAGGTCTTGATTCTCTGAAGAGGTGCAGTGTGGTTTCCATTTGTACTTCAGTCCTGGGCTCTCTGTGCCAGGGGACCAGCAGGCCAGGGAAGGAGTCGCCATCTTGGGAGGGAAAGTGGGCCCCACATCACTGTGTGAGTGATGCCTCACTGAGGGATCCCTGGGCACCCTGAAGGCCAGGGTTAAAACTGCCAAATATAGCAGTCACGGGGAAGAAGGCCGAGGGAACCCAGGGTGGAACCTTCCAGTCTTTCCCACCTCACTAGGGAAGGCAACTAGATGCAGGGATGCATACTCAGAAAGGGTAGGGGCAGCAATGGAGGAGGAGGCGGGGTCACTGTGGTTTCAAAATTTACCTTGGCTGTGGTTCCGTGTTGACCCTTTGCTGGGAAGTGTCCCAGAAAACAAGGCAACAGGCTCTTCACAAGGTAGTGGTGCAGGAGATACCGCCCTGCTTCCCCCAGCTCCTCTGCCTGGCTGAGCTGCCCAGCCCCGGCTGCTGAAGGCTCAGAGCTGTGACCCTCACTGGGGATCAGCAGCAGCCATAGCGGTGTCCTTTGCCCAAGGGTGCAGCCATTCACCCTTACAGCTGCACTGCCCATGATGCTCCCTCGCAAACTTTCTCTGCACAGTGGCATCCCAGAGTCTGCGGTCTGGAAGCCCAGCCTCAGGTGGAGGTGAAAGCCTAGTTTGGGAAGGAAGGAAGGTAGGCGAGTGTCAGGTCCTAGGACTCCTTCCTGTGCACTCCTTAAAGTACATTTCTTATGACTGTTGCCAACCATATGGGCAAAGATGGAGGGGCTGCTGCAGCTGGATTAAGAAGACACAAAATTCACCACTTGGGTTCTGGAGGCCACAGGCCAAACCTATCTGTCCTTTAAAACTTGCTGAGCAAACTTAACAGGCACGGCCACCTATATAATCTGTGGGCCTCATTATAAAATGAAAATGTGGGACCCCTTGTTTTATAAGCCAAAGAAGCTGGTTGTGATGGCACACGCCTCTAATTCCAGCCCCCTATGATGCCACTGTGCCACCTCCTGTGGTGCATTTAGGTCGTACTCCTCTGGGAGGCTGAGGCAGGAGGACCGCAGTTTGAGCCCAGTGTGGGAAACTTGGCAATTTAGAGAGATCTGGTCTCAAAAAAAAAAAGAAGAAGAAGAAAAAGGGCTAGGAGTATAGCTCATTGTGTGAAGGCCTTGGGTTTGATCCCCAGTAGCACAAAACAAACAAAACAAAAGCAAGAGAAAAGGGAAAAGTGCTGTTAAAGGTGCTCAAATATAAAGGTTTTTCCTTTAAAAATATTTTACTACATATAATACATAAGGCTAACAATGATACATAAATAACAACATATACTTACGAATCGCAAAACAAAATTTTGTGTCTTAATTTTATATAATAAAATAAATAATTCTTTATTAATGTGATTTTGCAACTAATCATAATGTCTGGTTCACTTCTGCAAAGTCATTCATTAGGTCATCAAAGTTGGTACTTTTAGCAACTTCATTTTCAAGCCATATAAACTGAAAGTGACATCAGTCACTCTTGGCAAATGTGAGATCGCAGATAACTGATAATTTCTAATTTCCAAAAATCTCTTTCTGCTGGTACAACTGTTTCTAGAGCTGTAAAGGGTATTTTTACAGACTGTGACAACTCTGGGATAAATTTCTGATAAATTATTTCTAAATATATATATATTTCTGTACATTTAGAGCTGATAATTCTCATGTAGTCATTTTTCTAAAAAATTTTAACTCTATACAAATCAGTTTCATGTAAGTCTGAATTTAATTTTATATGTAAAATTATACAATAGCATTTTAATATTTTCTCTGATATCTCCTGTGGTCACAGAAGAAATCGAAAGTGGCTTTATGATTCATGTAATTCAAAATGCCTGTTCATGCATTCTATCACTGAATCTTCAATTACAAAGAAAATTATTTTTAAAATTATCTTCTTTGTTAACGACTGGTTTCTCTGAAGCAGCCTAGCAAAATAGCGTTCTTTTCCTTTGATACTGGTGAGCTTTGCATTTAATTTCTATTTTCAAGCCTGTGGATAGTTGTCATGCAACACTGCAGTGTTTTCAAAACCTGAAAATCTAAACTTTTTAAAAAAGAAGAAGCTTCTAACAACTTCTTGATACATGTTATTGCAGCATCTCTATGTGTGATTTTTTGTTGTTGTTGTTTTTTGAGACAAGGTCTCACTGTGTAGCTCAGGTTGGCCTTGAAGTCACTATGTAGCCCAAGTGGGCCTTGAACTCATGGTGATCCTCCTGCCTCAGCCTCCTGAGTGCTGGTATTACATGTGTGCACTACAAAGCCAAGCTATGATTTTATATTCTTATAATTTACTGACAGTTTTCTGTCAGAGCTCTGGCAGTTTCTGTCCTGGGACTCAGGCTGGAGACTTAATATTTGTGCAGATGACACAGGAGTGAGTTCCAGGCATTGACTGGAAAGCTGGTCTCTCACCACAAGTCCTAGCAATAATCTGTGCCCATCTTCTTTCCTGAGCCATAGCTGCTACTTCTGCAGCAGTGGGCATTGCCATCATCCCACCAATCTGAAGGGGACTACTCTGACAATCAACTACCCTGAGGCATGCATGTGTGCCCTGTGGTCCTGTGTTAGTTGGCCTTCTGTTGCTGTGGCAAAACACCTGCGATAAACAACTTTAAAAGGGGTGAAGGTTTACTAGAGCTCACAGTTTCAAGAGTTTTGGTCCGTGGTCACTTGGACTAGTTGCTTTGGGCTGTGGTGGCACAGTACATCATGGGGAGAATGTGTGGTGGAGTTGTTATCTCATGGGAAATGAAGGAGGAGGAGGGGAAGGGGGGAAAGAAGAAGGGAAAGAAGAGGGGAGGAGGAGGAAGAAGAGAAGGAGAAAAAGAAAGAGAAGGGAGAGAGAGAGAGAGAGAGAGAGAGAGAGAGAGAGAGAGATATCTCAGTATCCCCTCCCAGGGTAGCCCCCAATGACCTAACTTCCTCCTATTAGGCCCTGCCTCCCACAAGTTCCCCACCTTCCAGTAACATCACAGGCCAGAGACCAAGTGACCAAGTCTTTGGGGACATTCCAGATGCAAACTGTAGCATTGTCCAAAGCAATCACATGGTCTATACTGTCTGCCATGCCCTTGCTGTCACCCAGGTATCTGTGCAACACACACACATGTTCCATTATCCCATCAGATGTCACTTAAGGAGCTAGGTTCAAATGAAACATTATCAAAGGTTTCAAGATGGCATCAGCAGAGCATTAGACCCAGACTGGGCTCTTTCGAGGGTGGGCACTGTGCTATTTATGGCAAGTATTGTACATACTGTACGACCCTGTGGGTGGACTTTCGGCTGCGCTTCCTGACCAGTTCACCAGGTAGCCGGCACAAAGCTGCCCGTGCTGATTTGAGTCCCAAAGCAGACAGACCTGGAGGCAAAGATGTAGGCACAAGGTGGGATTTGGGAGAATAGGCAGTGAGCACAGTGAGCATCCAGGAGCCGAGGCAAGGGGGTGAGGAAAGCCAGTGAAGGGCAATATGAGGAGGTGCAACTCTGCTGCCCTCTGCAGGGACTGTGTGCAGCACTGGACTCTAGTCCTGCTGAGAGGTGAGGAAGGGGTGCTCCCAACCCGGGCTGGCTGAGAGTCACTTCTGACAGAGACACAGGAAGCTGCCTGCAGAGTACTCCTGGATGGAGCTTGGGGACAGGGTCACATCTCCATTGGCCCCGGGACCAGGGAGGGCCTATAAACCTATTGCCTTTCCTCTCACCTCCCCACCCCTGCGCCTTCCCCACACACGCTGGCAAACTGTGTGGGCCTTTTCATTTATCCTGAACGCTGTAATTACCGCTTAATTTCCTCCTTGCATTAGTATTGCAAATGCCTCCAACAACTTTATTTTCTTGCTTTATTTATACTAGTGAAAAGGCACTTAGAAGCAAATTATGCTCGCCTCCATATATCTCTCTACCTGTTTATCTCTGTGTTTATGGGGTGCCTATCATCACGGTATCTGGGCACTTAGACAGTCCCATTAGATCAAATTCATTACCTAAGAGAGGAAGACAAACCTAGGCCTCCTCCAGCCCTCTGCAGAAGCCGCCTGCTCAGGAGCACACCGAGGGCTTTGGCTTGGGGAGACTCACCAGCCTGCAGGCTCTGCTTTCCCAACCAGGGAGAGGGACGGTTGGAGCTGAGAAGCAATTCCCTCCTGGACAGAGGCGCGGAGAGCTCGCGAACTCATTTGAAAGCTTCCCCGGAGGATGTGTCTCAGTATGTTGAGCATTTACAACTGGAAATGGTTTCAATTTCACTGCTTTCCAAATATCAAATTGAGCCCATTTTTTCACAAATGAAGCTTCATTCTGCGAGCAGCTTCCACGGGAAGATTTTGGATGTTAACTCCTTTCGCACCCAGAGTGGC
>PVLD010029100.1:0-18510 GCA_004027595.1 Dinomys branickii | reverse complement strand
TGTCTGAGAAGTGTGTATTCATCTCAGATGCCCATTTCTGGATTGGGTCTTTGAATTTGGACAGGTACATGTTTTTTAATTCTTTGTATGTTCTAGATAGAAGACCTTTGTCTGAGGGACAGCCAGCTAGGATTTTTTCCCAATTTGTGGGTTTTCTTTTTACTTTGCTGGTGATTTCTTTAGATGTACAAAAACTTTTGAGTAGAATGAGGTCCCAATTATTGATTCTTTGAAGTGTTTCCCTTGCAGCTTCATTTTTGTTCATGAAGCCTCTGCCTACTCCTATGTCTTCCAGATTTTTGCCTATTTTCTCTTCCAGTAGGTTTAGAGTTTCTGTTTTAATGTTGAGGTCTATGATCCATTTTGACCTGAGTTTGGTGCATCGTGATAGACTGGGGTCTATTTTCAGTTTTCAGCAAGAAGCAAGCCAGTTTTTCCAGCACCATTTATTAAGCAGGCCTTCTTTTTTCCAGTGGGTTTGGTTGACCCCTTTGTCAAATATTAGGTAGCTGAGTGGGTTTTTTGTTGTGGTTGCATCTTCCAGTCTGTTCCATTGATCCTCAGGTCTGTTTTTTAGCCAGTACCAGGTTGATTTTATTACAGTTGCGAAAGCTAACTTTTTAAACCCTTCAGAACAAAAAACAGTATATATTTTACTTGGTAAACCCAATATATTAAAGTTGAAGATTTTAATTTGAGTGAAAAATCTATATGTTAGGGATTGCTCTGGGCTTCAAAACTTAAAAACAAGAAATCACTAATAATACTATTTGAAGTTAATATGCAAAACTGTTTTCCATTCCCCCACCCTTCCCGCAAGCCCCCTCTGCCACAGAATTCTCCACCTAGCTAATCTCGTCCAGGCGCCATGGCCAAAACCTCTGTAGTCACTCCTAACTCCGTTCTCGCTTTCACCAACCGTATCCAGTGCACTGACTCCTACCTCTGCCTTCAAAAATACACCCACAATCTGTCCTCTTCTCACTCACCTCCGTGCCGCCAGCATTTTAGAGTAAAAGTCAAAATCCCTGAAGGGCCTATGAGGCCCTTCACAATGTCTTTCCCAATTTATCTTTTACTACTATTTCCCTCCTTTACCCCGTGTAATCCCTGGCCTCACTGCTATTACTTGAACATGATAGGGAAAGCCCTGCCTCAGGATCACTGCACTGGCTTTTCCTTCTACGTAAAACAACTGTCCCCATGACATTTCACTCAAATACTACTCTCCCTACTATGGCATTTTTGACTGTCCTTCTTTAAAGTGCACCTATTCCTAAGAACACCCCCACGTTCCTGTGTCTCTCTTCCTGACTTTTTTCCACAGCCCCTATGACCAGCGAACACTGTGCAATTTCCTATTACGCTCATGTGTGTTATCGAACTCCCCACAATAGGGTGTAAATTTTCTAAAGACAGGAGTGTTTCTGTTTTGCTCACTGAATAGTGACCTTAAAACAGTGTCTATATATGAAGCTTTCAAAAAAAGATTCGTTGAGCCAGGCGTAGAGGTGTATGCCTCTAACCCTGTTACTCAGGAAGCTAAAGAAGTATGGCAAATTTCAGGCCATGTTAGGTAATTCAGCAAGACCCTGCCCAAAATAAAAAAATAAAAATAGAAAAGGACTGGAGGTATAGCTCAATGGTAGAGCACTTAGCATGCAAAAGCCCTGGGGTTCAGTCCCCCGGACCATCACACAAACAAAGCATAAAGTCAACTGAATGAACTGTGCAGACTGCCGCACTCATAGAGGACAGACTGAAGTAAAGGCGGCAGCCAGGACGATTGGGAATCCTGTACTGGAGTCAGGTTGTAAGGGCGGATCTGTAAAGTGTGGCTCGCCTCTTCTGGGTAGGACTCCAGGAAAACTGTTAAAGGCAGGTTAGCTGCATTAGAACCAGGCTATTTGACAAAAGGAGAAAGCAGATGAGAGCCCAGAGCGCAATTCTATGTACACTTAACAGGAATACATGCCAAACCTACTGGAAATTTCTCAAACACACAAAGTAATACATAAAGGGTAAAAGGCATTTCTGAGGCAAAAGAAGTAAAAGAAACACAATTTGGAAAGCAATCGTTTTCATTCCCTACTCCCCCTTCCTCCCTGGCCTTTTTGGTTGAGTCAGATCTTCCTTCCTTTCTTTCTTCTTTCTTCCCACTCACTGCTTTGTTCTCATGAACTAAGGGCCAACTTCCTGCATAATCCGTCTGCACAGGATATCCACTGAAACACCATCCTACCCACTAGCACAAAACAAAACAAAAAAATCTTTTCCAAAAGAAAAAAATCCCAAATTTTTCTGAGGCCAGAAATATACATATTAAATACATACTGATATATGCATTAAATCATGAAGAGCTAACCAAATAGAAGAGAACAAGCTAAGAGAGACAAAGACAAGATGAAAGAAAAGCCTGTGGGCCAAGAGCACGTAGCTGTCACGGTGCTGCTCAGCGGGGTCTGGGCTTCGCCACTGCTCTCATCAGTCAGGACAGGCCTGTCTGGATGAGTCAGTGTGCTGTGCCTGCCCCCAGTAGGTAGGTTGGGAATGGGTTATTTTTGAACAATGTGAAGTGACTGCGTATTAAGATAACTTCGATAGCAAGCTAACTAATCTTTCACTTCATCACTCATGTAAAGGTAGATTACGGACTTAAGGTTAGACAGCAGAACATGCTGAATTTTAGTTACATCTGAAAAGCTAACAAAAATACTTTATGACAATCTGGTTATTTTTTTCTACTGATACACTTTTAGAACACAATAAAAATAAAAAGTAACAATTTCTACAAAGTAAAGTACTATGATTAAATTAAAATCTAGAATAAAACTAAACTCCAGAGGTAATTATGAAACAACGTTTAATTTCATTAAAAACAATTTTCCCCAACTGGTCATTCAACAATTTTTATCAGTTAGATTAGATTTTATCAGATTAGAAATCTATCAGGTAGAAATTAGAGAAATTAAAGTACAAAATTTTCAGTGTAGACATTTTCAAGTATTTTTTAAACTTACTTACCCTGCCAGAACTGTTTCATCTGATTGTGTATTGTCTAAGGGGCTAATAATTTTCAATATTATTATTTAAATCTACTAGCTAGCTGGGTATGTTAGTCAATAGTTTAAATTTATCACATATATATCTTAATATAAACTATCACATATTATTTACATATCCTTCCATTCAATAAGTATTAAGATTCTACTATGAAATACAAAAAAACAAAACCAGGCACATAAAACTTCATTGACCAAGAATGTAGACCACAGTAACAACAGTAGGTGATGTTACTTTTTAAATATATCTGTTCATACTTAAGTACTGTGCTTATTTACCTCCCCCCCAGCTATCACCTCTGCACCATACCTGTCCAGTCAGGGAGAGCAGATCCCACGGCCTCACTGCCCGGGCAGCAGAGCGACATGTCCTGATCTCTGCCATAATTATTAGCTGGAAGCAGAACTGTACCCAGGACCATCCTTTGGCCAGAAGCACAGAAGTTAAACTGTTCTATGTAAAGAGGAAGTCTTAGAATTCCACTCTGACAGGCAATACCACATGCATGTGGCATTTACTCATGTACGCACTGGCCACAGGGAACCAATAAAAGGATAAGCGCTCACAACTTCCAAAGTGGGTGGAGAGTAACCTGAAGAAAAATAGCTGGTAGCCAGTAAAAAACAAATCAAATGATGTTACCTCAGAAGCTCTGGGAATATTTTTTAAACATGTAAGTAAAACTAAGTAAGTAAGACATACAGGCTGTATCAAACACATATGTGTAACAGCTTAATAATAAAATAAACTAAGGAGCACCATATAGAGAGATTTTCATTTCTAAGGAGATGATGAGGTGAGACCTCAGAGAAATGTTTCCTTGGAGAAATCTGTTTACAGTAAAATACCAAGTACACTTTTAAAGAAGAGGGAAACGCCTAATAAGACTCATCTTTTACATCACTCAAATTACTTCAAGAAACCACAATTCCAAAGACAAAGACACAGTTATGATCTGATTCAGATGCACAGCCAAAAGCCAGGAAATAAGTGCCTTTACTATGGTTCTGTAGCTTAACACAGGCTAAAAGGCTGTCACAATGGTACTGAAAATGTTTGAGTACTAAAATTTTAAAAAGCAAAAGCATAGTTTTTGTTAATAAAGAACAAAACTAAAACTTAAGAATTTGAAAATAAGGGTAATCTTATAAGAATTACACTAGTAAAATCTAATGAATGACTTGTGGTATATCTTACAAAAATAATACAAAAAAGTGTTCGTAACTCTGTACCTGTCAACACTCATTGGTTAATAAAATTTTATTAAGTGCCTGCTTTATACGAGGTACTGTTCTTGGTCCATACAAGTAACAGGGTAAAATTACATCATGGCAGGATGGAAATAGCTAAAAAGTTAAAGTTAAAACATGAATTATAATATTAAAGAAAGAATGAGCTGATGTTTATTAATATTTTTTTAAAACTATGTTCAGTGCAATCAACCTTTATAAAAGCCAGTACTGTCCAAATCATGGAGAAATCAAGAATTAAATGACTAAAGCTTATGTCAGATAATGACTCAGAATTTCAAATACCAGACTGAATTTCTCCTTCGCTGGACTGTAAAAAGAAATTATGGAAAATGATCTCTACAATCCATGTTCTTTTAACAGTATGTAGATTCTATACCATAAATTTACTATTTAGTCAGTAAAACCTGCTATTTAGATTACCAGTACATTTTCACTGGTATTATAGCTAAGAGTAAAGAGGAGCTAAATTAACAAAATGTGTTAAATACATACAATGGAGTATTATTCAACATAAAAATGGAACAAATTCTAGTATCTGCTATGGCAGATGAGAATGAGGCAGATGCAAAAAGGCAAATATTGGCCAAGCATGGTGGCTCATGCCTATAATCTAAGCACTTGGGAGGCTATGGCAGGAAGACTGTTGTGAGTTTGAGACCAGCCTGGGCTACAAAGTAAGCACAAGACCAGCCTGAACTGCATAGCAAGACCCTGTCTCAAAAAGACCAAAAAAAAAAAAAAAAAAAAAAGTATTGTGTGACTTCATTTATGTGAAATAGCTACAAATTTTTCTAATTCTCAAAATCTAATTCTACAAACGGATAGTTGTACAACACCATCAGTATATGTACAGCTGGTCAAGTGTACACTTAAAAACACTTAAAATGGTAAACTTTATGTTACAGATATCTTGCCAAACTAAAAATTGAAACTGCTGGAGTCTCCAATGAACCAGCAAAAAAATATTTTTTCTCTTGTTTCATTCCATAATTCACCCTTGATTTCTCCACTTTAGAAAACATAAAACCAATTTCTTTGGCCCTGTCATTTCTCTACAAATCCATTCTTTCTGAAGATGCTGCACCAACTAGAATTCTACTTATGACTATGGTTTCCCCTGCATGGTGTGTATCACCTGAGTTAGTACATTTGTTAAGTTTTCTTTCGTGAGTCTGTCTTTTGTTACAAAGATCTATCTCACATACAAATTCCTACGGCTTGTAAGAAAAAAAAGGGTATTGCCTTCCCAACAAAGTGAAACATTTCCCATTTCTTCAGCTAACTGTATTTCAATATACTCCTAAAACTGTCATTTTTTTTCCTGTTTTACAAATGAGAAAATTAATCTCAGAGCCTATCTTTTTGAATGTCATAGCCCAGCCTGTTTAATACAGCCTGAGCTTTTATTAAAAGAAAAATTTTAAAGAAACATGGGATGCCGGCAGTACAGCTCAGTGATAGAGCGCTTGCCTGGCGTGTTCAAGGCCCTGGGTTCAATCCCCAGCCCCCTTCCCACCTACTCCCTACACACGAGAAAGAAACGTGTACTGACAAGTAGGAGTCATAGTCTTTTTGTAGTGGAAAGCCAGTTCCTAAAGTCTTGAGTTCATGAAAAAAACAGGAGAGAGGAGTGCCTAGAGTAAAGGTATATAATGTAAAACTGGTGCCCCCCTCATAATCTCTAGTTAGCTATCACACTGGCAGCCTGACAGTGGGCAGCAGCTGCCAGTTTAGAGATCAGTTTTAAGGGTCTACCATTATTAGATCCTGAAGTATCAACGTACTCCTGTCATACAAGTATCTTTCCTCGCCTAGGTATTTTTTATGTTCTCTGTTTCATGCTGTTGTGAAAAAGGGGTAGGCGGCCTATTGTGGGGTTGTTCATCTGGGATAGACCTCCTCTCCAAGGCCATGTGTGTGGTTGTAACAGCTTCTTTGATGAAGCTGTTTGAAACTGTGGACCTACATGGGTGTGAATCACATTTTTTGTCATACCCAGTCATAAGAGTGAGTGTCAGTAGTAGCTTGGTGTGGTGGCTCACTCCTGTAATCCCAGCACTCTGGAGATTGAGGCCAGAGGACCACCATGAGTTCAAGGCCTGCCTGAATTGCGTAGTGAGATCCTGTCTCAAAAAAACAAAAATGAACAAATGAATGCCAGTAGCTGTTGTGCTTTCCCATTTGTTGCTGTCCATGCCACTAACAGCTTAATTGAGAAAAAGAACCAACTCAGCTGGGCATGGTGAGGCACACCTGCAATCCTAAGCACTATGGGAAGCTGAGGCAGGAGGATCACAAGTTTGAGGCCAGCATGAGCAATCTAACAACTCAGTGAGACCCCGTCTCAAAATAAAAAATACAAAAGGGTGGGAATTTAGCTAAGAGAGAAGGCCCTGAGGCAGGGGAATGAAGAGTTTGAGGCCAGACTGGACATTATTTACTAAAAGGACAAGAATTTATAGGTTGATGCCACCATGCCCAGCACTCTTTTGCACTGGACTCTTTGGGTGACTGTTATAAAACAATCCTATAAATCATGTGCCCTGTATTGAACTGTCTTCTTGGCAAACCCTGACTACGGGGTAAAGTCAAGCGCACTCCCTCCTCTTCATTATAAACTCCAAGCTACTGGCTGCAGGATTAAGTTGGCTGCTGCAGTTATAAACTACAGAAGCTTTAAACCAACAAAAATGCATTCTATTGCAGTTTTTTGTTTGTCTGTGCAGTACTAGAGACTGAACCCAGACCCATGGGCATGGTAGGCAGGAACTCCATCAATGAACTACATCTCCTGGTTCCCTGCCTACTGCCTTTTTTTGAGACAGGGTTTTGATAAATTGCCTAGGCTGACTTCAAACTTGCAATCCTGACTCAGCCAGCCTCCTGAGTGGCTGGGATTGCAGATATGTGCCAAAACATTTGGCCATTTGATCAGTTTTAGGTGCCAGAAGTCAGAAGTTAGCAGCACTGGGATGAATCAAGAAATCAGCAAGGGCACAGCTCCCTGGGAGGTCAAGGGGAAAACACATACTTTGCTTCTTCCTGTAATTGCAATCATCAAAGCCAAAATCTCCAAATCTCTCTGTTTCTGAGTGCAGAAATCTCACTTTTATATATAAGATGGCATTTAGGGCCCACCGTGGTAATCCAGGGTAAAGACCTACAGCTCTTAGACCACACCACTCTTCGGGTTCCTATCCCCACCGCACTCCTTTGGTCATAGGAGGTACATTCGCAGGTTCTGGGGATTAGGACAGAGATATCTTTTGAGATATTAACCTACCACAGCTCCCAAATCCCACTGATCCAGACATTCTCCTGAGTAACAGATCACTTGTCTCTTATAGCCCATGGCTAAGCAACCAAAACTCATTTTGTTCCTACTCCTGGATCATTTCTTTTTGTTCTGTGTACGTGTGTGTATGCGTGTTTTGTTATTGCTATTAGTATAGTCCAGGCATCTAAAATAGAAAACCTGTGGCCCTGAGTCAAGGCCAGCAGTTTTCTGTAGCTGTTGGTTTCAAGCAGGAGCCTAAAGTGGTATCTTTCTATGGTCTGTTGGCCATTTCAGAACTTTAGAAATGTAATGGTCAATTCATTAGAAAGTAACAAATAACTAAATAAATTTTACAAGAGTACTTCAAGATGGCGGCCAGGTAGGCAGCGGAGAGAGAACTTCTCGGAGAAATGCCACTCAGACAAAGGAATATAGCAACATGTGAACAACAGAAGGGAAAGTGGTGGGTATCCTGAACTCAGGAAGGATCTGAAAGGGGAATTGAAGCCCTCAGAAAGACTAAGCAACACCTCTGCTGGAGGAAAGGATCGGAGATCCCCCTGGCGCAGTCAGGGGGAGAGGAGAAGGAGGAAGTCACCACTCCAAGCACACCCATGGCCCGCGCCCTTGTTCCGGCATTCGCAGCTTCAGCTTCAGAGGCCCACGCTCACGGAAGCCTCCTGACTCAGCCAGGGGAGAGTGGAGTTCCGAGAGCTGGTCCTGGAGAGGGGAGGGTGCAGCCAGGAAAGGAGGCAATGGCGGTCAGGAGCAGTTGTTGAACCCAGTGTGAGAATGAGAGGTTGTGACAGCCACTGGGACAGAGTCCCCACCCTGTGGCAACCTTCCTAATCAGTGCCTGGAGAGAATCAACGCAACTAGTACACAGCCCACCACGCCCCGCTCTGCACCTGCCTCGAGCTGGTGGCCCCTGCCTCTCTGCTGGGTAAGCGGCTACCGGCGGAGAACAGCAGGGAACCTCAGCGGTAAGCCGCAGAGGCTCCCAGGGATCTGGCCAAGGAGCGGATGGGGGCTCCAGCACTGCAACGGGAGGAGATGCAGAAGGAGGTGGATCACATGGCTCCACGCCCTTCTCACTCCAACATCAGGCAGGAAGCACGAGCTGAGTTGCCGGAACTCAGCTCCCATCCTGAACTCTCTCTGGGAGCACCTTGAGTCTCTGTGGCTTGAGCAAGCACCACCTGTTCCTGGCAACAATGGGACGAATCCACGGTCTTCAGGACTCAACTCAAAACTATTAATGTAAGCACCAAGAGGGTCTCCTTACAGCTTGCACATATGAACCTTGCATGAACCCATAGCAACAAATTAGATGAAAAGCAGCAGACCAGGAGTCTGAAAAACAACAACATACTCTATACAGCAGACCCGAGAAAATCCTCCAACTCTGTTCTAGAACTAATCTTTAAACTCAGTTCATACCCTGAACTAACACAGTGAGAACGGGCTGGGGAGATTTCAAGCCCTTATACCAAGCATCGTAAGTTTGTCCAATGCCCAGCTTCAAGGGGTGGGAAATGGTAATACTGGAGATCAGGAGGAGGGAGGAGAAGAAAGGGCCTCTGGCATCAAGGCAACGGGACAGAGCCAAACGGGTCACCCCACGGCTGCTCCGCTGAGAGCCCCATGGGTGCTCCGCTGTGGGCTCTGTGGCTGCTCTGCTGAGGACCCTGATGAGGGCGCCCCACAGACTGGGCCCACCTCCACCCACAGCACAGTGACAGGGCAGAGCCAGGCAGTCCGCTGTGAGCATAGGTGCTTTTCCACCTCTGACCATGGCAGTTTGTATACACCCATGTATGATATAGTATAGTCTGAGGTAGCTATATCTCTTCCCATGGCGAGAGTCCAGGGGTATAGATAAACCCAAGAATACAGTTATTATCACAGGGAAGATGACTGATTGAGTGGTAGGGCAACGGAGATGAGGGAGAAGAAAATTGAATGATCAAATGGGCCATCATCTGTGTAACTGAGTAACATGTGAAGGTAACATTATGTAGGACAGCATCCAGAGCTAATTCCCTTCTATGTTCTCTATAATTTGTATTTCCTCAATTGTTTTTCTATTAACAGAAGTGAAGATAACTTTATATTATGCAGCATCCAGTGCTGATTCCCTACTATCTTCTCTATAATTTGGTATTTCCTTTAATGTAACTAATGTGTAGATAATAACATTATGTAATACAACATCCAGTGCTAATTCCCTAAAATAAAATAAAAAACTGTCTTCGTTCTAGATGCCTTTCTTCCCAATTCCTCTTATCATGACATCCTAAAAATTCTATTCCATCAATACTTCTCCAATCTAACTGTTCTTCATCATTATGACTGTCTTTATTCAGAACCTCTTTATTTCCCTGCCTGAATGGCTACAACATTCATATCTCTGCCCTTTCTGATTTCCCTCTCACTCAGTCCCAACCTAATATCTACATTGCCTCTAAACCTGTATCTTCAAAACGCAAATATCAAGTTATGGTTCTACTTCAAATTCTTGATGGGTTCTAAGGAGTTAAGTTTCAAAGTCCTTAGCATAGTATACAAAAGATCTTCTATGGTCTGGCCCCTGCTTGCTCTTCCAGCGTCATCTTCTACCATTCCCCTTCTTAGAGCTAATGCTTGGACCTACACAGCAGTCCCTTGGCATCCATGAGGGAGTGGTATGTAGATCCCTTGCTGATCCCAAAATCTGTGGATGTGCAAGGCTCTTATATAAAATAGCACGTTTGCATATAAACATACCCTCCTGTACTTTAAATCACCTTTTGGTTACCTAATACAGTGTAAATGCTGTATAGTTATTATACCAAATTGTTTAAATGATGAGAAAAAACTCTGTACATGTTCAAGATAGACACAATTGTTTTCCTGAATATTTCAGTCTACAGTTCGTTAAACCTGAGGATGCAGAACCCACAGGGGTAGACAGCCAAATGCACAGCACTACAACAGTTTTCTGAAGATTCTAGTTTCCTCACTCCGAGCATGCTAATCTCTTTTCTTAAGAATCCTCTTTGCTTCCCGTTACCCAGGGAATTTAACATTTGATTTATATTTCTGTTCCACATTCTCAAAAATGTTTTCTCTCACACTCAAGTTTATAACTCTGGGGGGAGGATATTGCACATTACAGAAAATCATACATAAACTATGGTTACTTATGTTTTATCTTACTCCCACCTCAGCCTATCCTTACCCCCCACTCCATCCCATTAAAGGGCAGAGACTGTGTGTCTTACTCATACAATGATACCTCAGTTCACAAACCCAATTCTCTCCACAATTCTGGTCACAAACCAAACTGGATGAGAACTGAATTAAATTCCCCCATAAGGTCAACATTGAACCTAAGGTTGAATTTGATTCAGTTCTCATCTAACTCAGTTTGCAACCAGAATTGTGGAAAGAATCAACTTCAGGAACTGAGGTACCACTGTATGCATTTTCCTAGCATATGTATTTCATAAATATTTGTGGATACATTTTTTCTTACTCATAGAAGCAATACTTGCCCATTTTCTAGAATTCTAAATAATAATATTCACATAATAATGAATTCACATAATAATGAAGACAAAAGCAGTCATGATCCCTATACTGAGTTTGTGACCCTCAAATTTCATGTGTTGGAAACAACCCACAAAATCATATGCTACAAGCCAGGCAGGAGGATCACTGCAAGTTTGAGACTAGCCTGGGCTACAAAGTAAACTCAAGGCCATCCTGAACTGCATAGCAAGACCCTGTCTCAAAAAGACAAAAAGAAAACAAACAACAAATAACAACAACAAAAATCATATGTTACTGATATTTGAGAGGCAGGACCTTTGGGAAGTGACTAAGTCATAAGGACTCTTCCCATTAATCGATTAACACATTCATGAATAAATGAACTATTTCAGCAGTATTTTTATTATTAAAGTGAGCTTGCTCTGGCTTGCCTGCCCTACTGTACCACAGATGTTCTCTGTCATGCCAGGAACCAGCAGGAAAGACCTTACCAGATGCTGAGTAGATGCTAACATCATGACTTTGCATCCTTCCAGAACCACAAGCTAAATAAACTCCTATTCCATTTTGGGTATTCAGTTATAACAGAAAGCAGATAGAAAAAAAAAAAACAAAAACAGAAAGCAGACTAAGTGAATCCTGTTATCCAGAAATACTGACAAGATTTTCATATTATTTTTATCTAGCTTTTTCCTTACCTTGCTCTTAAATTCCCCAATGTCTACTCGCACAGCCATTTTTAGCCATAAGACTCAAGTTAAAAACATAACCTACCAATTCCTATAACTAAGATTTGGAGCATGGCAACAGACAGAATTTAGTCTACAGATTTGTCTGGAACCTGTGCTAATTTGATTTCATTTCTATTTTTATCGTAGTCAGATTCCTATCTGTGGACCTATAAAAAGTAAAAGAAAGAAGTTCAAAGCAAACTCCATCAGTGGCTAAGTAGTTTTTTAAATATTTACAAAGCTATATGAAATTATTGTAAACCTCAATTTTTAAAAGATAAACAAAATTTAAAATAAAACATGGTATGATCCATTCTTAAAGTGGATCCATACATTCTCACTGGCTGGCCCAAAACCTAGCTCCCCCAAAATATAAATAGTTCTCCAACTCAGTATAGTTTTTAAAGCTTGAATATTTCAGGAACTTACACTAACTGGCTTAAAATTTTGTTTAATTCTAAACATCATACGTATTTATGTCTATGAAAGAGAAGCAAAGCATATTCCCATCTCACCCAGCTCTTCATTACTTTTAAGAAGATACATCAGTACCTTATCTTTAACTCTACTCTTAAGGAAATGGAAGGTTTGCTATAATTTTTTATGTTTAGAAACACTGGCTACCCACATTTTCTTTATCTACTCTTTCTCTTGACTCTTAAAAGCATCATCTTTTATCTAACTGGAAAGCTAAATCTAAAAATTCAGTCCTAACTAACATTTTTTAATAGGATTTGAGGCCAAAACTGCTGTGGTGCCCTGCCCTGCTTAATTCCATGTGTAGCTGTCATCCCTGAAAGATGACCTTAGATAAGTGAGCGATTAGGGTGGGACTACGAATTCTTGTGTTCTGGCCAGAAGACTCTATCTCTTAATATCATCTTCCTAATAGTACTCCATTCTCATTATTTCTTTTATTATCAGTTGCACTGATACACCTTTTGAAAGTGTATTTGCACTTGGAAAGGATTTACCAGCCATCTGCAGATAAGAATCTTCAAAATGAAAGCTGCTACATTGTACAATAAGACTGCTGGCTTTTCTCTGTATTGATCACTATATTCTGCATATAGCAGAGACACTAATACTACTGATACTATTATAGATCATTATCTATGCCCTTGAAGAATAGGTAATATCATCACCAATCTACAGATGTTCACTGATTTAAGTCACTTAATTTTAAGTCCCAGGGCTAGTTGGTGAAACCAGGATTCAAAATGTAGGTCTTGCTTAATTCCAAAGCCCATATTCTTTCCACTGTACCAAGCTACCTTTCTTTTTTTTTTGGTACCAAGAATCAAACTTAGAACCTTGTGCTTGCCAGGCAGGCGCATGTGCTGCTGAGCTACATCCCCGGCCATAATCCCCTAATGCCGTAGAGACTAGTACAAAAAGAACTGAAAAAAATCCTGCTGTAGTTTGATTTTGGAGTATCTCCCCAAAAGCCCATGTGCTGAAGGTTTGGTCTCCAGCCTCTGGCACTGATGGGGAGTGGTGGAACCTTGAAGAGGTGACATCTAGGGGAAGGATGCTAGGTTACTGAGGGTGTACACTCTTGAAGGGGATATTGGGACCCTGACCCTTTCCTGTTTCTCTTTACTTCTTGGCTGGCATGTGGTGAGCAGCTTTGCTTCACTGTATGCTCCTTGCCATGATACTGTCCCTCATCAGAGCTTAAAAGCAAAGGAGCCCACTAACCATGGACTGGGTCCTCAGAAATCACGAGCCAAAGTAAAACTTCCTTTTCTAAGTTGATCTATCACAGACATTTTGTCAGAATGCCAGATATCAAAATAACTCAGGGCTCTTCTACAGAAGAATTTGAACATAGCTCAGTTCCTCAAGTGGGTTGCTTTTGATTCATTCATTCATACACTGGACAACATTTAACAGTCAAACTTAAGACTCTAATTATAATCATATGCATGTACTTAAAACCAATCTGTTGCCAGGGATATAGCTCAGTGGCACAAGTGCCTGCTTGGCAAGCACAAGATCCTGAGTGCAATTCCCCGTACCAAAAAAAAAAAAAAAAAAAACAAAACAACCTGTTACAGCAAATGGGACACATTTACTATTATTTACTCCAGTAGTAATCATAAATTTTTCCACAGGTGATGCACAATGACTCAGTTCAGAGTTTTTAAGAATTTATACAGCCTATGCCTGAACTTGGAATTCATCCAAAAATATAACATTTTCTCTAATATGATAGGACAACTTACATCTATTAGAACAACTTTATCAGATCAAATATAGAATAGACTATAGGATGTTAAAAACAAAAGTCTTCCCTTAATGTATAACTTATTTCATCCAAAAAGAAGTAATGCATATGGGGACATTAAAAATACACACACACACACACACACTATATGTATTTCTACATTATATATATATATATATATATATGTATATTTATAAAGTTTCTCTAACATAAATCTTCTAGGTTATGTATATCACCCTGTTGTAGATAACAACAACCTTTTCATGTGATACTAAAAATAAAAAAGCAGATTCTTCCTGTTTCAAACCTGAGGTGCTGGGCTGGGAATATAGCTCAATGGCATAAGCGCTTGCCTGGCAAGGCTGAGGTTGTGAGTTCAATTCCCAGTAGCCTCCTAAAAAATAAATAAAACACACCTGTGGTGCTAGTTCTCCAATATCTATAAAGAATGTCTATGTGTATATACACTATATATATATATATATATATATATATATATATATACATATATATATATATACTTGGATATTGGCCGCAAGCTGTTTCCTGCTGGCTGAATTCAGGTATTTCAAATGGCCTTAACCAAGAGAAACAAAGGACACTATTCATAACCCTTATTTCAGCAGCTTCTGACTATCCAAAGCAACAGAACTCTAATCTCTCATATAGCATAAATTTTAAAGATAAAAAGAAAAAAAATACTTGAAATTACAAAATTATTTTGGATTAGGACATATGTATTTGTGTTCAAATACTCTATAGAAGTTCAGGATTCAGTAGGGTGTGATAGCACACGCCTGTAGTCCCAGCATTCCAGATGCTGAGGCAGGAGGATTGCCGTGAGTTGGAGGCCAGCTTGGGCTACATAGCGAGACCCTGTCTCCAAAAAAAAAAAAGTTCAGGATTCAATCTCTGTGCTTTCATTGTGGGACTCCATTTTCTTCCACCTTAAAAACAACATCACTAAAAACAAAAGTACTGCATATTTTTTAAAACGTATCTTTAAACCTCCCAGGGTTTGGGGGCATAGCTCAGTATCAGAGCACATGCTCAATATATCCAAGGCCCTGGGTTCAGTCCCTTAGCACCAAGGGAAACAAGAACAAAAACAAAACGAAAACTGATTTTCCTGGATCTTTCAACATCAAACGGATAATGACTCCTAGCGAAGGATGTTATTATAGTAGCTTAATTTATATCTTGAGGTAGAAATAATGGAGCAGCAAAACTTCTGCCTTAACTCCACCACCATCACCAAAAATATCTTTCCAGGCCAGATGTGGTGGTGGACATCTGTGATCTCAGCATTCAGGTGGCTGAGGCAGGAGGATCACCACGAGTTCAAGGCCAGCCTGGGCTACACAGTGAGTTCAAAGCCAGCCTAGACTACACGGCAAGACCATGTCTCAAAAAAGCACCCCCCAAACATCTTTCTACTCCTGTATTTCATAGAGACCAGGTAAGAGCTATAAGCCTGCAGGGTTCTCTGTTTGTTTGTTTGTTTCTTTGTTTGATTTGTAGACAGGCTCCTGCTCATCTTGTACATTGTGGTAAGAGTGTGAGGTGGAGGAACTACATTCACCTCATGGTGGTTGGGAGGCAAAGAGAAAGAGGCCAGGTTACCAACATCCTCTTGAAGGACACACTCTCAAAGACCTAACTTCTTTTCATTAGGATGTACCTCCTAAAAGTTCTACCTTTTCTCAATGGCACCATAAGCTAGTGAGCAAGCCTTGAACATGTGGGCCTGTGGGTGACATTCAAACTCCAATCTATAGTAATGTGATATGATACAGAGATATAATTTTGGAATAGGACTTGGAATTCTGTTTCTAGCACTTATGAATCCTAAAATCTTGGACAGTTCATAATTCTGAAAACAACCAAGCTCCCTGTTAACTGCAGGGAACAAGCTAGACATGATGGTGTACCCCTGTAATCCCAGCACTCAGGAGGCTGAGGCAAGATGATCACCAAGAGTGTGAAGGCAACCTGGGCTACACAATGAGTTCAAGCCAGCCAGGATGGCAGGGAGAGATCCTGCTTCAAAAAACAAAACAAAATAAAACCAAAATGCAGCAGGAAACAATAAAAGTATAACCAAACTGCAGAAGTGTACATGCCCTCTAAATATTCTGTGGGATCACTGGTCCTACAATGTTTTAAGGGCCCTCACAACCATCTCATGGTTTAATTTTCTATAATTCTGTTGTAAAACTGAATTCTGATCTGAAGCTAGAAATTACTAGTTAAAATAACATCTCTTACATGCTTAATAAGTAGATGTTTCAGAATTTCTTTCAGTAAATGCAAAACAAAGATATTACAGGAAAAGAAAACTTCAGACCAATATTCCTGATTCCAAAATCTGTTTTTTCTCTTTTTGAGACAGGGTCTTGCTATTGCAGTTCAGGCCGGCCTTAAGCTCACTTTGTAGCCAAGGCTGGTCTTGAACTCGCAACGATCATCCTGCCTCAGTCTCCAGAGTGCTGGGATTACAGGCGTGTGCCACCGCACCCAGCTCTGATTCCAAAATCTTCCACACAAATTACTAACAAGCTATCTTGGTTACTTTTTTCTCATTGCTGAGACAAAATACCTGACACCCAAAATTAAGGAAGGAAAGGTGTATTTAGCTTACAATTTGTGGAAGTTTCAGTCCATACTTGGCTGGCTCCAAGGCAGAGTGGCACATGGCAGAGGAACAGTTCATGGCGCAGAAAACAGCAAAAGCAACAAGAGTAAAAATGGAAGAGTGGCAGAGAGGAAGCCTCCTTCCCTCCCTTACACTGTATGCAAACTATCCATCCCAGGGCAAGGATAGCACTCATAGCCATAATTCCAACGTTGGACCATGAATCAACCATAAACTCTAGGAAGCCCGCCCCATAACTGCATGAGGCTTTGAGGGGACACATCCAGACACAAACCATAACACAAGCCAAGTCCTGTAGTATAGTAATAGGACTTTGTCCCAGGCATGCATGGTTGGCTCAATATCTGAAAATCAAGGTAATATATTAATAGTAGTCATAAGGAAAAAATATATAACCACCTCAATATAACTCAAGTGACAACAATTTAAAGCAAGCACTGTTGATTTATATATGCATTGTAATCTTAGTTTGAAAAAAGAGATGTTGCTGGGCATGGTGGTGTATGCCTGTAATCCTAGCACTCAGGACGCTGAGGCAGGAGGATCCATGCAAGTTCTAGGCCAGCCTGGGCTACAAAGTGAGCTCAAGGCTGGTCTGAACTTCATAGCAAGACCCTGTCTCAAAAAAGACAAAAAAAGAAAACAGAGATGTTAATGGATGTGGACTTTTGAGATTATATTCTTAAGTGACATATATCAGACACACGTGTAAATACTGCACTGTTCCTCTGGTGTGAGCAAGTGAATGTAAATAAGGACCAAAACGTGTATTAGGTATCGTGAAATAGGGAGAAAATGTTCAAACGGAGAGGGGAATGAAGGATGGGGGGAAAGAACAAAGGGAAAAGTAAAAAAAGTGAGAAAAGAAGGAAAACTAGAAACAAAGCTTTTGTAAGTGGGGCGGGGAGGAGGGGTTGAAGGGAGGATGGAGGAAAATCAAGTTATATCATGCATGGGTACAAATCCTCTATGGTAAATGTGATTATGTATATCTAAAATACACCAATAAAATCTGATTAAAAAAAGAGGGGTGTGCTGGCGCAAGCCTATAATCTCAAGTACCTGGAAGGCTTCAGCAGGAGGATTATAAATTGAAGACCAGCTTGGGCAACTTAGCAAAACCCTGTCTCAAAATTGAAAAGGGCTGCAGGGGTCGGGGTGGGGGCTGCGGATGTAGCTCAGCATCCCCTAGGTTCATGGATGAATGGATGGATGGATGGAGGAAGGAAGGAAGGAAGGAAGGAAGGAAGGAAGGAAGGAAGGAAGGAAGGTGCCAAGGTGCTGCTGCTATATCTGCTGGCTTGTGCTGCTAAGCTATATCCCTGGTCCTGGAACTATTCCTATATATTAAAATACTACTTAAATTCAAACCTCTTAGAACATGTATCAGTATATACCTAATGATTCAATTAGAATGTATCTAATTAATAAATATCTAGTTATCTAGTCTCATAATAATGCTGTAATGTGAATAATTTATCCAAGAGTATACAAATTTGCTCCTTTTCCCTTCATCTTATATGCTGTATCATATGATAAAACTTCATGCCTCGAAAGAGTCTTTTTCCATACAAAGAATTAAAAAACATGTACCTGTCCAAATTCAAAGACCCAATCCAGAAATGGGCATCTGAGATGAATACACACTTCTCAGACAAAGAAATACAAATGGCAAATAAATATATGAGAAAATGTTCCACATCCTTAGTCATTCGAGAAATGCAAATAAAAACAACATCGAGATTTCATCTCACCCCAGTAAGACT
>PVLD010029099.1:0-18514 GCA_004027595.1 Dinomys branickii | reverse complement strand
CCCAAGACCTGGCCGGGGCTAATAAACAGCTCGCCACCCCAGGATTCTTGCAGATAGGCCACTCAGGTGTTCCTCCCTGGGTGGAGCTCCTTCCCCCCTCACAAAACCTGTTGGGGCGCCTAAGTAGGTCTTCCCACCAGGGAGATCCCGCAGTCCTTAAAGCTGCTTTGATGTCTCTCGCTGGGCTGAGCTTCTTCCCAATTCAGGAAAAACCGGTTAGAGCGCGCACTTAACTCACCCTGTGATCGTGCAGACAGGAGTGCCGTTCAGATGTTTTTCCCTGGATGGAGATTTTCCCCAACTCAGAAATCCCTCCGGCCGGTTGCTGTTGCTCCAGTTCGCGCAGCGCTGGCTGCGGGGGTGGGGTTCTGAGCGGGATCCTGGAGCGCTGCCCGGTTTGGCGCAGTTTGTCCCAGTAGCGCGTTCTCTGTCGGGTTCAGGAGCTGAAGCCGTTCTTCCCTCCGCACTCGCTCTCTCGGCTGGTTGTCTTCTTCCCGGAAGTCCTTATTTCTGTCTTCATATTGCTATATTACATTGTTTGGGTGGTAATCCTCTGGGAGGTTCTCTCTCTGCTGCCTACCCGGTCGCCATCTTCCCAGAAGTCTCTATTTCACTTTGATAGACATGTGAATTAATATCATTAATATACATGTGAATTAAACCTGGCTAATATGTAGGTTTTAGAAGAAACCAGTGTCACTAATAGGATGCAAGGGGAATGCAGATGAATTCCTTTCATGAGAAAGAGTAAGTACTGGGGTGTTGGCCCAGCCCTCATCTCCTGAATGAGTGGATGATGGTTTACATAAAAGAGACAAATGGTATGATTTTCGGGCTCCAGAAGGTCAAAACCCTCTAACGGAATTTGTGGTTCCCTGGGGGTTGAGACAAAGAACTTCTCAGGGCGGCCTGTATTTATTTGGTTTTCAAATAAAGGAACAGGATGTTGAAGCAAGCACAGGAGTCAGTTGAAAGACTCCATGTAGTAAATTTGCCAGTTAAGAGAACCGTCTTATCTATAAGGTTGATGGCTTTATTGCTCTGGAATCGGGGTGTCAGCAGCCCGTGTTCTTGGCTGCCTCAGCTGTGGTTACCCTGACTTCAGAGCACCATGTATATGCTCCTCTCCAGCGCAGTCAGAAGTCCCTGTGTTTAGCTTGGTCTCTAGCAGTAAGCGCCATTGTTTTTAGTCAGTTTTGCATCATTACAATGAAATGCCTGGCACAGATAACTTATGAAATAAAGAGACCTATTTTGGCACATGGTTCTTGAGAGTGAAGTTCAGGATCAGGTGGCCCAATTAGTCTGGGGCTCTTGTGAGAGTGCTGTATCACAGTAGCGATGTGTACAGCAGCAAATGCCTCAGGTCATGAGCCCCAAACAGAGAAACAGGGGAAGTAAGGTCCCACAACCCCTGTGAGGGCACAGCTCTGTGAACTAGGCCTTGGGCCTACCTCCTAGAATCCACCATCCCTTAACAACAGCACTCTGTGACCGAGTCTTTGACACATGGGCCTTGGAAGGACACGGTCCACATTTGAGCCATGGCAGGCACATGATTGCCATTGCTTTTTCTCTCCTCACAGAATAACCGGGTGAACATTTCAAAGATTTTGCACTTGCCTTGGTTTGGGCTGCCAATTGGTTACAAAACTGGAAGCTGCTTCACTTCCCCCCTGCACATGGATAGGACTGAAACGCTGAAGTCATGGCAGCTGAACAGTGAAGATACCAGCCGCAGGATTAATTTTAATCTTTCTCCATAAGGTGGTTCCAATGAGCTATTCCTAGGTCTGTTCTCTTTGCAGAACAAGATGCCCATGAAGTACTTAGTGTCCCACTAGATGGTCACAGACCGGGTGTGGTGGCTCAGCACTGTGGGAGGTGGAGGTAGGAGGATCACAGGTTCAAACCCAGGCAGGCAAATTAGCCACCTACTGAGACAGTGTCTCAAAATACAAAATAAAATGGAGGGTCTGGGGGTGTATTTCAGTGCAAAGGTCCTGGGTTCAATCCCCAGTTCCAGAAAAAAGAAAGAAAGAAAAGAAAGAAAAAGATGGTTATGAACAAGTGCTACTACCATCCTTGGTGATATTTATTTAAAATAAAAATACTGCCGGCACTACTTTACTGACGTTCCATTTGCATCATTTTGTCTTTTCAAGAGAGAAGGATCTAAGTATTAACAGAAGCAAGAAATGTTTTCTTGGAGGAAACAATACCCCATCAGAGCTTTAGTCGCCGCGTTCTTCTTGGCATTGTTTCTGTGTTGTGGAAGGCACAGTGCTGCGGGAGGCGCAGCTTCAGCAGGAGAGGCTGCTGGTGCCAGGGATCATCAGAACGTTGATTTCTCTGGCGCTGGGTGGGATCTTATCCCCACGTCGCCACCCATTTATCTTGGTAGCTTGCTGTCTGGACTACACAAAAAGGGGATATATAGAAATAAATTGTTCCTGGCCCCAAAGATTGGGAATGCAGTTAAAGTGAAAGATGTATGTGTACTGGATTCTGTTAGACCTTAAGTGTCAAAAGCTTGGTCAATAGCCCCTGGTGTGACTGGGCAACGGTGGAACCTTTAGAAGATGGGTGTGGTGAGAAGTCAGATCAGTGTGATGTGCCCTGGACCGGATAATGGTCCTCAGACCCTGCTCTTTCTCTCTTTCCCTGCTTCCTGGTTGCGCTGAGCAAGCACCTTCCTTTGTCATGTGATATGTGGCCGGGCCATGGACTCAAAGCAAAGGGGCTGATTGATCATGAACTGAAAACTCTAAAACTATGAGCCAAAATAAACCTATAATCCCAGCACTCAGGAGGCTGAGGCAGGAGGATTGCAATGAGTTTGAAGCCAGTCTGGACTACATTGTGAGTTCAAGGCCACCCTGAACTACACAGCAAGATCCTGTCTCTTTTTTTTTTTTCCGGTACCAGGGATCAAACTCAGGACCTTGTGCTTGCCAGGCAAGCGCTTATGCCACTGAGCTATACCCCCAGCCCCTAGATGGTTTTTTTTTTTTTTTAATCTGTGGTCTGATTTTTTTTTTTTGGCAGTACTGGGGATCGAACTCAGGACCCTGTGCTTGCTAGGCAGGCGCTTATTCCACTGAGCTATATCCCCAGCCCTTAGATCCTGTCAAAACAAAACAAAACTCTCTTCTGTTTAAGTTGATTATCTCAGGTATTTTGTCACAATGGTAAGTTGATTAGCACATACTTTGGTAAATCAAACATATAATCCCTATGCTAATCACTACAAGAGTATTGAAAAGATGAATAACTGATAGCTAATAGAGAAGGAAAATGAAGTAATAAAAATATATAATGAGCCAAGCGTGGTGGTGCACACTTGTAATTCCAGCATTTGGGAGGCTGAGGCAGGAGGATTGCCATAAATTTGAGGCCAGCCTACATTACATAATGAGTTCAAGATCAGTCTGAACTACACAGCAAAATGCTGTTTCAACAAAACAAAACAAGATGATTCTAAAGGCAATAAAAGAAAAGAAAGCAGACTAGTCAAACAGAAAATAAATACACTAAGTCCCCCACTCATGAAAATTTGATTTGCCATCTTTCACATATGAAAGGACTTTGCATTTATTTCTTTATGCTTTATATTGTGTATTTGTGTCAAAGATATATGAGACTCTGTCTAACTTACGAAGGAATCTGATTTATGAACGTTCTTCCAGGTCAGAACTTGTTTGTGAGTTGGGGACTTATTGTAGTAAGATGTTAGATATAAGCCCAGTTATATCAGTGATGAATCTACAGTAAGTGCTCCAGTTAAAAGGTAAGGCTGTTAGAGTGGATAGCAAAAGCAAAATGCACTTATATGGAGCTTACAAGAAAAGCAGGTTACATAGGAAATACTAGCAGGTTGAGCATAACAGGAAGGTAAAAGATACTCTGCGTAAGCAGTAGCAACAACAAAAAGCTGGCATGATTATTCAAACACCAAAGTAGACTTTAAAGTCAGAAGCATCACTAGAGAAAAGAGGGAACTTTCACAATGATGAGTTACATCCACCTGAAAAAGATTATAATCATAAACCTGTATGCTTCTTAAACATGGCCTCAGTGTATTTCAAGCAGACTGACAAAGCTCAAAGGAAAAATTGACAGACCAACCAATCGTAGTGGGAACTTTAAAATAACTTGCAGCTTGGGTGTGGTGATGCACACCTGTAATTCCAGCACTTGAGAGGCTGAAGCAGGAGGATTGTTGCAAGTTCAAGGCCAGCAAGGGCTACATAGTGAGTTCAAGACCAGCCTGGCCTGTACAGTAAGACCTTGTCTCAAAAATCCAAAATAAATAAGTAAATAAATCAATAAGTTAAAATTTTTAAAAATGAAAACATAATCTCTCTAGTAGAACAAGGACATAGAATTCACTAATAAGGATATAGAACAAAATTAACAAACTTGTCCTGAGATATACAGACTATTTACCAAAATTGATTATACCTGGTCTGGCCTGTAGAGTACTGAAATTATTCCGAGTATGTTCTCTGACCACTGTGGAATTAAGCTAGGTCACAGCATGATAGTCAGGAAATCTCCCACTGACTGATTCACTTTCTTGGTGGTGGTGGTGGTGACACTAGGAGTTAAGCCAGGCTTTTGCTCTGAGTTGTATCCTCAACCCATTAAATTTTTTAAATTTTGAGACACGATCTCGCTAAATTGCTGAACTGCCAAAGTTGAGTTTGAGCTTTCGGTCGTCCTTCCTCAGCACCCCGTTGTGTTGGGTCCCGGGCGTGTGCCACCCCATCCAGCATGCTACACTTCTCAGTAACTCCCAAGTCAAGGAAGAAATCACAACTACAACTAGAAAAACATTTAAATTTAAATTTATTTTTAATTGCCACATAAAAATATAAACCTTGTGCATATTGGATACATGTGTACAGTGTGTTAATGTTTAAGTCAGGGTAAATATATCGGCTTCCCCGAACATCTTTATGGTGAGAATATTCAAAATACTTTCTTCTAGCTTTTGAAAATATACAGTACATTATCATCAGAAAACATTTTGAGCTGGACACTAATAAAAATACGACCTGTCAAAATGTGTGGGATGGAGCCTCAGTGGTGGTGGAAATGTATTGCCTTTCAGTGTGGATGTTAGAGAAGAAAGATGGCTCCGTATCCAGGGTTAAAGCTGCTCCTGCAAGAAGCAGAGGAAGAACGTTAGAGGTTTTCCTGGCAGTACTTCAGAAAAGCACCTGAGAGCTGGGACTGGTGTACGTGCCTGTAATAATGGCACCCTGGAAGACTGAAGCAGGATTGTTGAGCTCATCCTTAGAAACTTAGCAAGAGCTTGTCTCAACATAAAAAAATAAAAAAGGGCAGAGGAAGTAGCTCAGTGTGAAGGTCCTGAGTTTAATCTCCAGTACAGCCAAAAGAAAGAGGAAGGAAGCAAGGAAAAAGTTTTGCTTTTGAATTTCCAACTGTTATTTTCCCTCCAAATAGGAAGTTTCCAGCAAATATAAAAAAAACCAGAAAGTGTTAGAAAACATGGATTTTTATGAAAGACAAACAGGTATTACTCATCTCTTGTCCAAGCGGTGTCCAGGCACTGGGGCTCTTTCCAGCCCACTGTGTTCTTGAGCCTCACAATAACCCGTGAGGCACTGGCGGTCCTGTTCTATGAATGAAGAAACAAGGACTGGAGAGCCTTACGCAAGGTCGCCGTGGGCGGAAGAGGCGGAGCTGCGGGCTGGGCCGCAGAAACCAGAAACAGGCACGTGAGCGCAGGGACCCATCCAGACAGATGAACTCTCCAAGCCATTTCTCCTTCTCACACCCTCCCACACCGGGTGAGGTAGAGCTGCACGGTGGGCTGGGCGCCTGCCACTAAAGGCAGTAAAGGGAAAGGCAGAGGACATGCAGGTACTAAGGTGGTATTAAAGCAGAAGACAAATGTAGGCCGCTTGATCGTATTTGTGAACTTCAAATGCAGGACCAGTTCTGGCTTTCTGTGACTTGGTGGGTTTTCGGTCCTAAACACAATTGTGTTCTGAAAGATCCCGTGAAGGGCCTGTTGAGAATCAGGAACACACCGTCCTGAAGAGGTATCATGTAGTGGTGGTTTGTTTCTTAGACGTGCCACTCATGCCTGTTTAATCCATCATTGAGCTTTAAAAAAACCCTGTGCTTATATAATGAAAAACAGTACAGGAAACTGCTGTCACCGCAATGGACTTGACTTCAATGATCTGATTCAGGAGCTGGGGATATAGCTCAGTGGAATAAGCGCCTGCCTAGCAAGCGCAGGGTCCTGAGTTCAATCCCCAGTACCGCCAAAAAAAAAAAAAAAGAACAATGATCTGATTCAGCAGCTCCTGACACTGGGCAGAAGTGGGCTCTACCTTGGGTATGAGTTCCATTCCCACAAATAGCACAGCCACAGCAGGCTCATACAATAACACCAGACACTGTGGCCAGGCACTGTTCTACATGCCTAACACATATGAACTCGCTTATCCGCAGTAGAAATCCTGTGACTTGGGCATTGTTGCCCCTGTTTGCTATCCCTTGAGCTGTACCCTAGAAGACCCTGCTAGCAACTGCAAGAGGCAGGATGGGAAATCCAGACAGATGTCACCAGAGCTCATGCTATTTGCCACTGTACTATGTCACCTCTCGCTAAACGGTGGTTGGATTTCTTCTCTGTTTTTTTCAGTACAGGGGACTAAACTCAGAGCCTGTGCACTGAGCTCCATTCCCAGCCCCTCCTAAAAATTTATTTATTTACTTACTTATATTTGGAGACAGACAGAATCTTGCTAAATCACTAAATTGCCCAGGCTAGGCTCAAACTCTCAATCCTTCTGCCTCAGCTTCCCAGAGTGCTGGGGCTGTAGGTGTGGGCCATCACCTTTGGTGTATAATCGGCTTTTACCATGTGCAGCCTTACATTCAACAGAAAGAAGGAAAGTCATTGACTTCTAAGGCACTGCTGTGGCAGGCAAGGAGATACTTTCTAAGCTAATGCAGCCTGTTACAGAGGAGATACTTACCTACTTCACCTACTATAAGTTCAAACCTGCTTCATTATTTTACCATTTAGTAATGCCTCTAGAACAGTGCTGTCAAGTAGAAATATAACACAAGCCAATTTTAAGCTCTGTAACTTTTGAACTGTCTAAACAGTTTTTCAAAAGACAAAAAAAATAAAATAAAATTGTGGTGCACCACTGTAATCCCAGTATTTGGGAGGCTGAGGCAGGACAGATTTCAAGTCCAGCCTGAACTGCACAGTAAAACCGTTGATCATGACGGCCCTAGCTACCACTTGTTGGATACCAGTGACACTGCCATGGACGCTTCATTTCTATTGTTTGGTATTCACAGCTCTATGAGGTAGAGACAGTTGCTATCCTATTTTACAGAGCAGAAATTAAGTTCTGAGAGATTATGTAACTTGTTCCAGAGGCTGGCAGGGGTCACTGACCTGGGATTGAGCCTAGTTTTTCAAGCAGTGCTTTCCCAACGGTGTTATTTTTGCTTCCTGCTGTCCACAATTTCCTTCTCTCATCTCTGCCCCTTGAAATCCTGCTTCTCCTTCATGGCCTGGCTCAGAAAACCCCCCTTAAAAAAAAACCCTTGTCCCCACTAGAGGTGACCTTCGAGCCTCTACCATGCCTCGAGACATTTATCTGGCATCATAGACTCTGAGAACAGAAAGATTTTCTACCTAACAGCACAGTTATTCCTGTCTTTACCGGCACAGCGCCTGCCAGCCCCGCACAGCCCCGGGCCTGACTGTGTGGCTGTGTGTGGCCCTTGCTCACCTTTGTCTCCCACAGCAGAGACTGCAACCGCGCTGCAGGCCTCCAATAAATACTTGTTGACTTGGGTTAAATTATCTTAACATCCTTTGGTCTGTTCAGCAGTGACGTCCTGTGGCTCCTGAACTGCTTTGCCACTGCCCCCCTTTGTACAGATGCTGTCTGTCGCCTGCTGCGTGAGCTTCAGCTCTTCTGTCTTGCCAGCTCTTGCCTTGCAGGCGCTCCCGCCCTTGGACATTTCACTCTGTGCGGAGTAGGTTCTTTTCACCTCCCTCTAAGTCTCCGGGCCGGCCTGCTGTCCTCAGGGATCTGCTCCGAGACGCCTCTTCACACTCACCTCTGTCCCTGTCCTCTTGCGAGATGCAAGGCCTCCCGCCAGGGTTCGCCCTTACTCTCTCTTCACTCGTCTTTGTGTTGTTCTGTGGCTTAACACAAGTTTAGGCGACAGCTGGTAAAGTTCTGTTGGGCCGGTTCTCCTCAGGGTAACGCTCTCCTGTTTTATCCTCACTCCCAGCTAAGCGCCACGGGCAGAGGCTCCAGGCCTCTCCGCCATGTGAGTCTCTGCTTCTTCTCCTGCTGTGCGAACATCTGGAAACTCTAAAGAGAGCATCAGAATGACTGCGCTAGGGAACGTGGCATTGAACATGGCAACAAACTGTCCTTTGTTCTCTTACTGTATTTTATAAATTTAAAAATCATCTTGCTCCATCCCAAAGCTTTAACTTGTGCTTTTGCACAGTAAGGCCCCCTGGAAGGGGGCGCACTTGTGATTCCAAATTTATTTAATTAGATAAAAACATAAGCAAGGTGCATCTCCCCTGGCACAAGATTCACTCTCCCCGAACCTTGGCTGACAGGAGCCATTTCCTGACTGATGTGGGAAAGGGAAATGAAAGCAAAACCAGGAAGGCTGGGCCTTCCCCAACCTTTGTTTTGTTTTGTTGAGACAGGGTCTCGCTCCGTAGTTCAGGCTGGCTTTAAATTCACTGTCTAGCCTAGGCTGGTGTCAAACTCATGGTGATCCTCCTGCTTCAGCCTCCCGAGTGCTGGGATTACAGGTGTGTGCCTCCACACTCAGCTTCTCCAACTTTTGAAGCCACTGTCTCTGCAAGTCAGCTGCCTCAAACTTCTCTGAGAAACTATTTTATTTAAAGAAAAGGAATCTCCATTTTAGGATGATGCTGATGTTTGGTTTTGTTTGTTTGTTTGTTTTTGGTGCCAGGAATCAAATGGGACCTTGTGCTTGCCAGGCAGGCACTTGTGCCACTGAGCTACATCCCGGGCCCCTGATGTTTGTTTTATTCTGTTAATCTATGTATGGTGGGAGTTTAATAACAAACATCACTTCCTAGTAAAATAGCTCATTTGTTACTAACCCTTCTCCTGAGAAATACGCAAAGGAGAGGTAAAGACTGAAGAGATGTAGGAGAAGAGGAGATTTAGGGTGATTTTTCCCCTGGTAATGGTCATGCACCCCTGTAATCCCAGGTAGAGGCAGAAGAGCCCCAAGTTCAAGCCTACCCTGGGCAATAACACAGTGAGGTAGTGAGACTCTGTCTCAATTTTGTTTTGTTTTCTTTTGTCTCACACAGGTTCTCACTATGTAGCCCAGGTAAGGCTCCTGCCTCAGCCTCCGGAGTACTGGGATTACAGGGCTCCTGTCTGAAAATTTTAAAAAGGGAGGCTGAGGACATCATGTAGTTCAAAACCTCTGGGTTCAATCCCCACTAACACACACACACACACACACACACACACACAGAAGATAATTTTAACATGAAGTTAAGTGTATGCTAACATTATTCAGTTAACAGCTTTCTGAAAAAATAGAATTCTGGAGTCACTGGGAAAAAATAGGAATGTGCTAAGTTGAAAATGTACCTTATTTCCGTACTCTCTCTAGCTCATCCACATAGTTCATTACTTGCTGGAAATACCTGGCCAGCAGAAGTCCTCCACCGTCCTGGGCACTTCCCACTGTCACCTGGCGATTGCGCACCAAGAGGAAGAGGGAGGGAAGGGTGATTTTACACAGAGGGAGCTCTCGGGGAGCCAGAGATAAAACTTCTCCCACAAGGGGCGAGTAACTCAGCGTGTTACAGTCAACTGCAGGGTAAGTCATGGGGAGTATGTTACTAATAATAAAGTACCAAAACTTGATGCCATCGTAAAGGTGAATTAGGGCAAATTTGGGTTAACCCCATAACAATATTACACTGATCTAGGCACACTCCAGTTCTTTCTGGGAGAGGAAAGAGGAGCATTTATGGACAGCTATCAGACAGTGGTATTACTTTGTGAGTGTTCCCGTGAAAATGTACCACAAATATTAACATCTGGCCTTGCTGCAGTAATAGGGGAAAGTAATGAGGAACCGGGCTAGATGGAATCTGCAGTGTATATTATTTGTTTCTGCCACCTGGGTTCCATTTCACCTTCTCACAGTGGCCGCACTCTGATTTTAAAATGGAGACAAGCTGGGTGTGGTGGTGCACGCCTGTGATCCCAGCACTGAGGAGGCTGAGGCAGGAGGATTGCTTTGAGATCGAGGCCAGCCTGGAGTACATAGTGAGTTCAAGGCCAGTCTGGACTACATAGGGAGCCCTTGTTTCAAAAAAAACCCAAAATAATAGTAATTAAAATAAAATTTTAAAATGCAGACAACACACCTGGGCTTAAGATAGAATCTTAAGCAGCTGTGCTTAGTCCCAAGGCTGCCACATGAAAGCTCTCTACCTCTCTGGCTCAGGTTTGAGCATGTGAAACAGTCACATCCTGCAAGGCCTCTGTCACAGGTTCTCTGTTGCAAAGGAAGGAAATTAATTTTGGTCTGTTGAGTCAGCACTGCCGGCTGTGGACGTGGCTCTGTGGGAGCGCCCGCTCCTGTGTGCCAGGCCTGGGCTAAGTGCGGGTGCCACAGAGGGAGTGGGGCAGTGCCTGCTAGTGTGAGCTGGTCCTCCCTGGTTATGGAGGAGGGGGTGGAGCAGGAAGGAGCAATGGGGAAAGAAGACTAGGGCAGGCGGGAGAGGAAGGGCAAGGAGGAAGAAGAAATAGAAGAAGGAGGAGGGAGGGTTACTTGTTACCGTCAGCAACAGACCCTCAAATGTAGAACTGGCTGGGGGGAAGGGAAGACGGAAGGCGGTGAGGAGTGAGTCCAGACTGGACCCTCTGAACTTATGAAACTTGTCACTGTTGTTCTGAGCACAGGCCGCAGACCCACATGACTGTGCTGAGAGGAGAGCGCCAGGGGCGTGGCACTGGCTGGCTTCTTCTATAGGCTTCAGTAAGAAATTTGATCGGAAAATGGTGTAACGAGAAGAATGGAGAGAGGAATTATATGTCTTTGTTAATAAAGGTGTTTTCGCCAGGCATGGTGTTATACATTTGTAATCCTAGCAATGGGAGGCTGAGGCAGGAGGATCATCATAAGTTTGAGGCCAACCTAGGCTACATAGTGAGTTCAAGGCCAGTCTGAACTTCATAGTGAACCCCTGATTTAAGAGAAAGAGAGAGAGCAGGAGCGGGGGGGTGGGGGAGAGGGAGAAAGAAAGATGCCTTTTGCCTATGGCCTGCAATATAAAGTTCCCTAGTTGGGAGTCTTACAGGATGGAAAAGCACTATCTAGGCTCCAGCCTTGCATCGCAGCTAAAGCTGAGGGGGCCCCAGAAAGGGCGTTTCGCCACGCCCACCTCTGGCGCAGCCAGGGAGAATAAGGAGCAAGTGAGACTGGCAGGAGGAATCAGCATCACAGTGCACAGAAAGGAGACCGCAGCCAGGCCTGGTGGGCGCGCCTGTGACCCCAGCACGCTGCAGGGCTGGGGCAGGAGGACCGCAAGTTTGAACCCAGACTGGGCAGCATGATGGGAGCTTGTCTCAGAATAAAGAATAAAAGTTGGGGGGGCTGGGAACGGAGCCCACTGTGGAGGCCCAGGTTCGGTCTCCAGTGCCGGGTGGGGTGGGGCGGGCTCCCCACTGGGGGGACGCCGGCCTTACTGGCGGCGGCACGCTCCCTCTCCCGCCAGAGGACGCATCCACCCAAGCGTAATATGTGCTCCGAAGCCGTAGTCGTTGTGCTGTTTTCATCCAATCTTCCTTGTCTGAAATAGTTGCCGTGGTAAGTATTTCCTTTCCATTACTGTTAAGACATTGGATACAGATAAGTGAATTTTAGTCACGGGTCTCCAGCCGCAGGTGCCACCTCCAGGTCGGAGGAAGGCCGCACGCCAAGCGGAACCGGCCTTCCAGCCAGAGCCGCCCGCGACAGCCCCGCTGAGGCAGCGGAGCGGTAAGCGCTCTCTCCCTCGCACAGCTTCTATTAAACAACAGCTGTTCCCCCGACTTCTTGCCTGGCAGAATTCTGCTTCTGTTTTCATCACTGCTCTCCACGGGACCTCGGGCTGACCTTAAGTCCCAGAGGTGGCTTGTTCCACGCTGCAGGTTCCCCGAAGAGGCGCTCCCTAGGGTCTTGGGTTTTTGTCACTGCTGACTCCAGAAGAGCCCTGGAGCACAGGAGATGTTTCACATGTGTTAGACAGTGTGAGGCCAGCAGAGGCCTTGCAGAGGGGTTAGGGGAATGCTGCACAGAGGCCAGGCTGCGCTGTGGGGACGTGACAGAGACTCACACTGGTATTCGGGGTTCAGGAGAAAGAACCGGTCACATTCTTATATTTTGAGGGAGGTACAGGATGTCCTAATCTAGACCATAAGAGAAGTAAAGAAGAAAATACTGACAACAGTGAATGGGCAACGTATAGCTCAGTCACATGGCTGGATGAGTTTTAAACACTCATTAGTAATAAGTTCTCTTTTTCACCTTCGAAGTTTAAATTGTGGTAAAATACACATACCATAAAATTTAACCATTTTAGTCACTTTTAAGTGTAAAACTCAGTGGTGTTCAGTGTACTCATGATCCATGACCATAACCATTCTTTTAAAATAGACCTTTTAAGAGCAGGCTTTGTTTCACAGAAAAACAAACAAACCAGAAAGTACAGAGTTCAGATATGCTTCTTGTCCTCCCTTCACCCAAACCTCTCCTATTTTAGAACTTTTTTGTCATCGGGAAGATAAACTCTGTACCTACGAAGCAATGACTCAGGCCTGCCCTTCCCCAACCTGACATCCTCTGTATTACTTCCTGTCGCTGAATTCTCTGTATTAACTGCCCCTTCATTTTTACAAAGGGGCCGTCTTGGTTAGTTTTCCTCATTGCTGACACAAAATACCTGACAATCGAAGTTAAAGGAGAAAGGTTGATTTCTGCTCCATTTGTAGAGGTTTCAGTCCATAGGCAGCTGGCTCCAAGGCAGGGTGGCCTGGCAGAGGGCGTCACGGAGGAGACAGTCCATGGCAAGCAGCCAGAACGCAGCAAAGCAGCAGGACGGGAGCCTCTCCTTGCTAGCCCTCCCGGGCTGCCTGCACATGGGGCGGTGCCACCCGTGCCCGGGGGGGGCCTTCACATCAGCACACCCAGGACTATACTCAGTCACCCATCAGTGACTAATTTAGTAATCACTCACCTTTTTGTTTGTTTTTTAAGATAGGGTCTCGCTATGTAGTTCAGGCTGGCATTGAACTTGCAGCGATCCTCCTGCCTCAGCTTCCTGAGTGCTGGGATCACAGGTATATGCCACCACGCCAGGCAATCATTCACCGTTCATTCTAGCATACACCCTTAATCCTAGCATCAGCGTAGAACAAGCCACATCTGAAATGCCTGTCCCTATAGGATGATAAGGGTTTGGGGGCACATCTAGGTACAAGCCAGACCAGGGACCAAAAACACATCTCAGAGAAAAGACAGTCTCTTTAGTAAAAGGTGCTGAGAACACTGGGTATCCACATGTACAAGACTGAACTTAGATCCATAACTCTTGCCCTGTACAAAAATCAATTTAAAATAGACCAACCACCTAGATATTAAGACCTGAAACTGCAACTGCTAGGAGCAAACAAAGGGGAAACCATTGAAGCCATAGGCAGAGCTCAAGATGCCAGAGCACAGGAAATGTTGGCAAGAGTCAACGAGGGCTACGCCAAGTTACAGCGTTCCGACCCCGCAAAAAAAATGATCAAGAGAGTGAGGGGGCAGCTGGCAGAGTGGGACAGAATCTGCCAGCTGCGCATCCAACAGAAGATTAGGGTATAGAACATACAAAGAACTCAAAAGCTTACCACTAAAAGCCAAAAAGCCAAATCAATAAGTGGGCAAACGAATTCAACAGATATTTCTCAGAAGCAGCGCAAATGGCCAATAAGATATGAAAGATGTTTGACATGTTTAACCATTAGGAAAATGGAAATCAAGACTGTATTGAGATTCCATCTCCCCCCTTTCTTTCCTTCCCGTTCCTCCCCTCCCCGCTCTCTTCCTCCCCTCCCCGTTTGCACATACTCTTCCGCTTCCAGTATCCATCTTCCCTGGTGCTCCTGGTTTACTCTTTGCGTTTCTCACACCAGAGAAACTATGCCATATTTAAACTCGTGTGTCTGATTTATTTCACTTAACATTAGGGTCTCAAGGTGCGTCTGTTTTCCTACATATGACTCAAGTTTATTTTTCTTTATAGCAGAATGGTACTCTATTGTACAGAAATACCACATCTTCTTTACCCGATCATCTGCTGATGAGCATATGGGCTGTTTCCAAGACCTAGCTGTTAAGTTGTGCTGCTATGCACATGGGCGTGCGTACATGTGTCACTGTGCTATGATGCTTCTAACTATTGCAGGAAGATACCTACGAGGGAAATAGCTGGGTCAAATGGAACCTATAGTTTTAGTTTTTTGAGGAATCTCCCCACTGATTTCCATAGTGGTTGTACCAGTTTACCTGCCTCCCGCAGTGGAGAAGGGTTCCTTTTCCCCTACAGCCCCACCAGCATTTGTTACTGGTTGATTTCTTGATGCTAGCCATTCTTTCTGCAGTGAGATGGAATCTCAGTGTTGTTTTAATTTGCATTACTTGAATGACCACTGATATTGAGTATTTTTTAATATATTTATTTTGCTCTTTGTACTTTGTCATTTGAGAAATATGCATTCATTTTATATGTCCATTTTTTAATTGGGTCTTTAAATAAGGGGGTCTGATTTTTTAAGTTCTTTATTTATTAAAGATATTAATCCTGGGCTGGGCATATAGCTGAGCAGCACAGAGCCTGCCTGGTAAGAACGAGATAATAAGAAAAGTAAAAACAAAAAACAGATGTCATCCTTTACCTGAGGAACAGCCGAGAAAAAAACCTTTTTCCCATTGTGTGGGTTGTCTTTTCACTCTGTTGGTGGTTTCTTTCGCTCTCCAAAAGCTTTTTAATTTGATGTGATCCCAGTTATTGATTCTTTGTAATATTTTCTATTTTTTCAAATGTTTTACCTATCCTATATTTCAGAAAATTAAGTGTTTCTGTTATAGGCAGCTGAGTTAGAAATATTATAGGCAGTCAGACAGGGCTGGGCCCTGGAAGGAGCCAACAGACCTGGAGGAGCCAGCAGACCTGTGGGCCAGACCTCAAGACAAAGGGTGCTATACAAATGCACCCACTCACTTCCCTAGGTGTAAACATCAGGGATTCATATTCTAAAAAAGTAACAACCACCTTCTAAAAAGCCAGGAAGAGTCACTAGCCCGACCCCCACAGGAAAAGCCCCTGATCTGTATTCAGGCCCACTTGCTTCCCCATTTAATCCCAGTCCACTCAGTCTTACCTGAACAATTATACCTGTAATCTTATTGGCTGACCATAGTTTTGTCCATCTCCCCTAGCTTGGACCTGCCTCATCTCTTGGTTTTTCTATATAAAATTCTCTAGAAAAGACAGTCGGGAGGTAACTCACTCGGGCCCCCCTTCTGTCCCTCTCTTGGACTGAAGCTTTCTTTCTCTCAATAAATATATTCTGCTCTTAACTTCTGTTGTTCCTAAAATTCATTCTTTGGTTTTAGAGAACACGAACTCGTCTGATATCATTCAGGTTGGGAGATTTATTTTCCTGTATCATTTTGGAGGTTCCACCGAGATACTTAGACAGAGGTAAGAGTTTGCTTTTCTCTCACAGACTCTGGATTGGGACTCATTTAGGTAACATTTTTACGCTTCAAATTGTTATGCTTTTGCCTGTTGCTTATAATTGCTTATGCTTTGTCTTTTACATAGTTTTGTTAAAATGTTGATAAATCTAAGTTAGAACATGACAAGGTTATAAGGTTATGATATTTCTTTAATGAGACATTTTATTTCTGTTTTGTTCTGGTATATTTGTGTTTGATGCATTTGAACTAGTTGCTAAATGTACTGGTTTTCCTTGCTTGATGTTGTTTAGCTAGTGAGAGTAATATTAAAATGCTCCTAGTGGAATTTGATATAAACTGTAAGATGGGTATCTTTAAATCTAGCTCAGACTTAGAAAAAGAACTGTAGCCTGTTCCAACTAAGTTAAGCCCACAGAAAATGAGCGTTTGTTAACACCAAAGACAGGGAAGTCACCTTAGAGAAAGAGCACATACCCCGTCTCTGGGTCAGATGAGACATCAGAATTTTGCCCGTCCAGGAAAACACACATAAAAGCCATGTCCCGGCTTAGTGTTCTGGGCAGGTCTCCCTTGGGAGGCTGAACCTGAGACACAGTGGAGAGAACCGACTTCTGGGTGACACCAGAAGGAGCTATCTCTAAAAGCAGCACACTTATGGGACCAAAACATATTAGTCTAAGGGAGGATCACCAACCTTTCCTCTTCTCCTAGGTCTAGTGTAGATAATCTTGTTCAGGCTTTAACTATCCTTTGTAAAATTTTGACAAACAGTGGTCACTCTGCCAGCTAATTAAAAGCTCTTAGAGCAGCTGCCACTCTTCAAAGCAGAGGACAGGTTTCCCAGCATCTCTTTGGTGAATCCCCACTAAAGCCAGTGGCTGATGGAATGTTGACCAGAGAGACGCTGGATTCCTTTCTGGAGACTGATCTCTGGTTTGCGGGCCAATAGAAACTGAGAACTGAGGGGTCATGGCCAAGGCCACTCTCTGGCAGATCCCAAAGGTTCCTCGGTGGAAACTGGCTCCTGACCACTGAAAAATCTCCACCTACCTATCACACCTCTCTGTCTCTTACAGTAGACTAAAAATTCTCCATAAACTTCAGTCAAGCCACCCTTCAGAAACTAGGCTGAGGCAATTTACAACAATTTACATTTCACTGGCTAGGAGAGGAACCATTCACATTTGTGCCTTACATATGCTAACTAAGAGTGAAAAACGTTCTTGTCAGCCTTAATTAACCTGCCTTTAATGATATTTAAATGTGATTGGTAGATTGTAAATTTAAGTTTAACCTGCGAGCTTCAAAGTTTAAAACAGTTCTGTTAAGAACGGTTGCCTAGGTGATTAGGTAATAAACACAAGTGACTGGAGGCTTTGTCCAGTGCACGGGACAAAATTCCTCTAGCCAGTTGTTAGTTCTTTTTAAGAGGTGATCTTTGTGGCTTGAGAATATCTAAGCACTTCCAACTTGCCTTTTTATGCCTGTGTCCAAGGAATAAAGAATAAAAAAGCAATAGTTTATTACAAAGATATGCTTCCTCCTGGGGATATTCCTGTTACCAGGCCAATTGTAACTTAGCTTGTAGGAGTAAATACACAGTTCGTGAGTTTTCTGGGAGGATAGAATTGCACGAGGGTGAATAGGCTGATCGGATTTTATCCTCTGCTCTCTCCAGATGGCATCCACCTGCCCTGGAGTGGAATCTACTTAAGGGACACCTTAAGGGTACAAAGACCAATTAGAGATAGGGAGGAGATGTCCAACCTCTCTCTTCTGGCCTTTACAGACCATGGGAAACTCACAATCAGAATTGCTTACTCCTCTCACTTGCGTCATTAAGCATTGGAAGATGTTTGATCCTGACTCCTTAAAAAAGAGCCGTTTAATATTTTTCTGCATGTGTGCGTGGCCTACTTACCCCCTAGAACCAAAATGGAATACAAAGGGAAGTATTAATTATGATACTATTTTACAACTAGAAAGATACTGTAAAAAGGAAGGAAAATGATCTGAAGTGCCGTATGTTCAAATTTTCTTTGGGTTAAGAAATAGTCCTTATTTAGTTTCAAAATGTAAAAGTGAGCCACAGGGAAATGGGACATCTCAGGTTCTCAAGGTACCCACTATACTGGAGCCTGAGATTTCTCCTCTCCAATATTCTGAGTCTGAACATAAGAGTGAGCCACAGAAAAATGGGACATCTCAGACTTTTAAGGCACCTGCTGTACTAGTGCCTGAGATTGTTCCTCCCCAATATTCAGAGTCTGAGGACCAGACAGCTTTAATCAAAGCCTCATGCACCATTCCTGAACCTAAGGTTTCCCCTACTTGCCCTTCTAAGCTAGAGGATGAAGCTTCTAGACCAGCTGTAATCCAGGCCTCTACAGAGCTATACCCTTCCTTAGCTGAGTTTAGACAAGCTTCTCAAGGACAATATCCATTACAAGAGGTAAATGGACAGTTTGGAACTGCCAGAGTTCATGTGCTTTTTTCTCTCAGTGACCTAAAACAGATAAAGTTAGATCTTGGAAAATTTCTAGATGACCCTGATAAGTACATTGAGGTATTTAGAGGCCTCACTCAGACCTATGAGCTAGACTGGAAAGATGTAATGTTACTCTTAAATCAAACATTGACCCCTAATGAGAAAGAGGCAGCACTACAGGCTGCTATAGCATTTGGAGAT